>JACSZP010037732.1:0-16447 GCA_016161895.1 Pinna nobilis | reverse complement strand
TATTTGAATATATATAATTGCGTTTTCAGCCTATAATTCCAGTATTCACACAGAATTTGAGAGAAGCATTTCGCACACCAAGTATTGGAAGAAGTAAGAATTAATATTTACTTGTGTATTTTAGCCTCAGAACTGTTTTACCAAGTCTTCTGTGGTACAATTCACTTTCATTTTTACAGTATGTTATCCATATCTACCCCATGATTGACATGAAATGTTTTGGGCTTACTGTAATTCAGTAGTTAATGGTTCGCCTTCTGATTACGAGTTCCAGAGTGCTAATTTGCACCAAGCTTCAGTTGGCTGTCACTGTCTTTCATATGAGACCGTAAAAGCGGAGGTCCCATTNNCATTCATTGGCATATGGTGACATCTCCATATAAGTGAAAGGTTCTTGAATGGGATGTTAAACAACAATCAACCAATTAACAAAGTTCCATCATATTATCTAATAATATACTCTTACTTATAACATCGTATGATATAAAGAAAAACCATAAGCATATGTACAGTGAAATCTCATTTGAGTACCACTGCTTTTATGAGAACATCTTGTATTACAGAGCACCAATATGTGAACTCTTGGGTTTTTTTTCCAGGCGACTCAAGCCTCATTAAATAGACCACCTTCTTAATCAGACCAATGTTATCTCCTTCCTCAAGGGGCCTCTGTGGCCGAGTGGTAAGCGTGTTCGACTTCGAGCCGAGGGGGTCCGGGGTTCGATTCCCGCAGCGCCACTCCGCGGTTGGCCGTCCCTGTCTTTCGGATGAGACAGTAAAATCCGAGGTCCCGTGTCACAGCAGGTGTTGGCACGTTAAAGAACCCTCCCTGCTCTACGGCCAGCAGTGCCGAGCACAGGTAAAATTTGTCGCCCTTCACTGGCACACAGTGACGTCTCCATATGAGTGAAATATTCTTGAGTGGGACGTTAAACAACAACGCAACAACAACAACAATCCTTCCTCAATGGTCTTAACAGAGAGGTTTCTCTACATTGTCCATCTTATACTACATGTATACAGTGTTTGTTGTTGTTAATTGTTCTGCACAAGAATCTTTCATCTTTATGGAGACATCACTGTATGCTGGTGATGGGCAACAAAGTTGGCCTATGCTCAGCATTTATGGCAATTGAGCAATAAGGGTTCTTTAACATACTGATACCAAATGTGACATTGAACCTTTGTGTTTGCTCTCTTATCAGAAGAAAATACATGAGTTTTTGATACTATGTATTTTATGGTGACTTCTCAAAGGATACTATTTTCAGTATGGTTAAGTTCTGAATCCTGTGATAGCTTTGTGTCACAATGATGTGTCTTAAATAATTTTGAATGTGGCATAGAATATTACTATAACAGTTTTTCTTTTTTTTTCTTATATCAGAGTGGCTTCGGAAGTTATATGAGAAGACACGGTTACCTATAGTCCCTATATATGGATTTTTTCCAGTAAAGCTTCGGTAAGATTCATCACCTTTAGTCCATAGTAATGTTATTTTTTCCACCATAGGTTTGCTCAGTTTCCCATACTTTCAGTTTCCATATATCTTTTTCTAGTGAGTGAAATTGTTTTCTTAATACTATTGTCATGGCATATTCAATGTAAGTTTATCTATTTGAAAATCCTTAAATTTCAAGCATTTTGTACATAACAACAAAAAGGTGAAAGTTCACCAAGTTTAAGCTGCATTTGAGCCAAGTGTGTCTGAGTTGGAAGGTATCTCACTTGTCAGTCGGAGGATCATAGGTTTGCTCCAGCTTGAAAATAGATGACCAAGTTAAAACCTTTTTTTATGTGATGTCATATTGTGATACTAGGTCATTTTAGTTATTTGATTTGTTCATTCAGAATTTAATGTAATTTGCTTTTTTTTGTAGATCAATTATTGGTAAACCTATCTATCCGTCAGATGATGTATCTGCAGATGAGTTAGCAGCCAAGGTAATCTTCAATCAATCCATGACAATATGATACAGTTAAACCTGCCCTGAGAAAAAGCTGACATGTGAAACAGTGAAACCTGTCCCAATAACTACCAAACGAGTGTCCTACTGATTTCAGAGACGTTAATCTAAGAAATAAAGTTAAAAATTTTATACACAATGCTCTATAAAGAAACCACCTATCTTGAGGGTTTTAATGTTAGAAATGATGATGAAGATGGCGTAATACAAAATCTTGAATTGCAGACCACAGGTCATGTGAGATATAAATCTTAAGTAATCAGGAAAATAACAGAAAATTAGATACAAGTTTCATGCCTACTAAAACGTGTAATAAATTGAAAAACATTAAATCCATGCCTTACAGTTAATTTGTCTTGTCCTAAATTGTGTGATCACGGTAGGCCTACTTCAACTTAACTTTTGTTTCACAATTTACAGTAATTTTATCTACATGTATATCTTTTCAACAGTGAAGGTATGATCTTTATATTCTACATTTCATAACTTTTTTGTTGTTGTTTTTGTTTAATGTCCCACTCAAGAGTCTTTCACTTGTATGGCGTTGTCACTGAATGCAGATGGAGTGGAACAATATTGACCTAGGCCCAGATTTCTTGGTGAATTGATCAGTGAAGGCTCTATAACGTGCTGACACGATAGGTTACACAGTATATTTAAACTCACAACTTACTGCTCTCATCTGAAAGCAAATATACCAACCATGGAGCCATGACTGCACTCTCATGACTGTTTATTATGCCTCAAGGTACATGGCATATAGTTTTGGTCTGTCTGTTCGTCTGAAAAGAAACTTCAACATTGACCATAACTTCTAAATGGTAGGTGATAGGGCTTTCATATTTCACGTGTATTCCTTGTGACAAGACCTTTCTGTTGGTACCATATATTATTTGCCCTGTGGCCTTGACTTTGACCTACTTTTGAAAAACTTAAAGATTGGTCTTAACTTCTGATTGTTAAGTGATAGGGCATTCATATATCATATGTGTATTTTTGTGATAAGACCCTTCTGTTTGTACCATAATCTTTTGCCAAGTGACCTTGACTTGGACTTTGACCTACTTTTGAAAAACTTAAGAATTGGTCATAACTTCTGATTGTTAAGAGTTAGGGCCTTCATATTTCACGTGTGTGTTCTTTGTGACAAGACCTTTCTGTTTTACCATAAGTTTTTACCTCGTAACTTTAAACTTGTGACTTTGACTTACAGATGACTACTGCCACGGTATTCTTAAAAGCTGCTATCTGAAGTCATCAGTGTTTCACAAAAGCATCTTATTAAAAATGAAAACTATAGCTTGGATGATTATAGCATTTTCAATTCTTTGATGTTTGTATAATACAGTCATCACCCAGGGCATCAATGTTCTACAAACACATTTGTTGTTTTACTTACAGGTCAAGAGTGCAATGCAGGGATTAATCAACAAAAATCAGAGAATTCCAGGCAACATATTCAAGGCTTTGTTAGACAGGTTTGACTTTCTGTTCCAACACTCAAAGGCAGTATAGCAGGATTTTCAGAGCTTTCATCAAAGAGAACACAGTGATATACAGGATACAGATTTGACAGTACACAGATTGATCAATTGGTTCTTCCAATATAGGAATGGAACATTTAGTATGAGTAGACTGTTCAGAATTACTGAATCATGTCTATAAATTGTGAAACAAATGGTTTACATAGGAGTGTTAGCTATGTTAATATAGCATTTAATTCAGCAGAGCTGTTGTCTAATGATAAATAGCAAGATAACTAGTGTGTGTACTGTCAAAGTGGGTAATGCAAAGTTTAAGTACTACAGGTATAAAAGGATCCAGCAGTACTTCTGGTATATGTGTAGTGGCAGTGCTCCTACATGAATGTAGTTGCAGTGCTATTAAGCTCATGCTACATGTATGTAGTGGTATATTGGCAGTGCTACTGTACTACTGCTGCAAGTATGTAGTAGTATATTGGCAGTGCTACTGTACTACTACTACATGTATGTGGTGGCAGTACTACTGCTACATGTATGTAGTTTTAGTGCTACTCCTACATTTATGCAGTGGCAGTGCTATTACTATATGTACAGTGGCTTCTACTAAATGTAGGCTACATGTATGTAATGACAGTACTACTGGTATTTGCGTAATGACATTACTAATGGTACAGTCTAACCTGTTTTAAGAGACCGTCCAAAGGAAAGAGCAAAAAGGGTCACATATGACAGGTGGTCTCTTAATTCAGGTGATTTATATAGGAAAAATCCATTTTGGGCACCACTCATTTAGGTCACATAAGACAGGTTTTCCTTTAAATCAGTGGGTCGTTAAGGCAGGTTAGACTGTATATGTGTAGTGGCATTACGCCTGGTACATGTGTACTGACATTACTCTTGGTACATGTGCACTGATATTACTCTAGATACATGTGCACTGACATTATTCCTGGTACTTGTGTACTGGTAGTTCTACTTGTACATGAACACTCATAGTGCTCCTGGTGTGTGTGTGAACTGTTACATTAGCTGTTCTAGATCAGTATAGTTCAAATGTTTGTTACATGTAGCAGAATTCCTACCCTGCCAAAATATAATGAATTGCCTTTGATACTCTAGAAAGCATTTGCAGCATGAATGAACAACTCCACAACTTTGACTTCGTAAGAAGTAATTGTACATGAATGGATAATTCTGATGCTACCTCCCCAGGAACATATATGTAATAAGGGCACTGTCAAATCCAATCTGATTAAACTTAGATCTTGAAATCTGATAGGGACAGAATTTTCAAATTGTGATGGCCACTATATGAAAAATAAGTCAGTGATGCCAACACTTCATTTATCTAGACAGTTTGCTGGGGAACAAAAGTGTCTGAATTAATGAGATGTGTTCATTCATAGAGAACAATCGTGAGGGAAAATGTAGTGGATGATATTTTGTGTGTAAAATTGCAGGTCTGTGACACATTTTTACTGTTAAGATTTTTTGTCTTCAAGAAGGTCATATTTTTTAATCTATAGAAGAAATAAGTTACATCCACATTAGGGACCAAGGTGATGTGTTTTCCTAATATATAGATCTCATCATTTCTGTATTATTGAGAATTTTCATATTGCATACTACATAAGGTTTTTTTTTTTAGTTTTTTTTTAATGAAAATACATCTATTTACATATATTATCAATCGTTATTTTTTAGGTTTAAAAGGATCAGGGTGGTGTTTAAACATCAGAGTTGGTTAATACGACATGATAGCAGGAAAGATGTTAACATTTTTTGAAAAATTCATTCAAACATCAATCCTTAGCACTGGTCAAATTATAAGTGGCTAACCTCATCTACATGCCATCACAATATAGATAAAATGATTTAGATAAAGGTGTAACAATGACAGCATGAATAAATATATGGTTTCTTACTAGAGTATATATAATAACTAGATTTTCACAGAACACGTTGGTTTTGAGATTATCTCCCTTTGTAGAACTCAAACCATGTTTAGCTAGTGGAGTGCACAGGAAGGTGGGACTGTTCTCTTTATATAACAACATGTATATCTGTTAATTGGTATTGTTATAAGGATATACCTCATTTAAACAATATCAAAAAATTATTTGTTAGTATCCCTGCCTAATAGATGTCAAATTTCATTCTCTTCCACCCTGAGAAATAAATAATTGCTGTACATTTGAGGTAATGATATATCCTTTGCTTACTTTGGAAAGCAGTCCCACCTTCTTCATTACACATCGTCCAAATACGCCTCCAAGAGCAGAAGCGCTACAATCTCAAAACTCCTGAATTCATGTGAAGAGGGGCTTGATACAGTTCTATGTATCTGTCAAGACTAAGATAAAATATTTACTAAGAGTATAATTTATACCTGTATAATGGGGCGGGGGTACCAACTTATTAAAAAGTGAGCAAGGAAATTTGCTCATCCCACAGAGCAAGAAGGGAGATTATGCTTTCCCCCACTTATCGAAAATGGTGTTGAAGTAGGTGATGGTGTAAGAAGTTTTGTTTTTTACCTTTGATAGCTAGGAGGACCAAACTTGCATATCTTCACTGATATTTCTTTCTGATATTTGAATAGTATGGTGTAAATACATGAGCTGAAATGGATTTATCACTTAATTTACTTTTGTTGATTTGAAGTTTAAAAACATTTGAGCTGAATGAGCACTGAGTTTAACCCTTTCAACACCACAGGCCAAAATGGACTGGTCTACAACAATAGAAAAATGCATACCATTCTGATACTTGGGGTTGAAAGGGTTAAGCTTAATTTTGGTTTTGGTTATTTCGGGCCCAGATCTACATGTATATGTGTAAAGACAGAATGTACTTCAAGATGCAGCCCATGGCCCATACTTTCTTCTAGCATGTCATAGTGAGACATCTTTTTTCATCAATGGCTAGAAAAATCCACCGAGGTTAGCAATGTAATCTTTTCTTTCACCTCATGTGAAATGTCTGCTTACCTAGCATTACCATCTTGCCATGCGTTCTGTAAAGTTTTCATGTGGCATTACATCATCTATTGATATTTTACTTTCATGTGTTTGTATGTATCTCTGTTATGGTGTGTATTTGTGCCTGTATATGTGTTAGTATTTTGAGAACATATGTGAATTTGGGTATATGTCTTTGATTTGGGATGTATATGTGAGTGAACTTCTTTTTCATAAGTGCTACTTTTGTTGATATTTTAAGGTATGTGGGGCCTCCGTGGCAGAGTGGTTAGCGTGTTCAACTGCGAATAGAAAGATCTGGGTTCCAGCCGGGTTAAGCGCCACTCTGTGGTTGGCTGTCCCTGTCTTTCGGATGAGACAGTAAAAACTGAGGTACCGTGTCACAGTAGGTGTTGGCATGTTAAAGAACCCTCCCTGCTCTACGGCCAGCAGTACCAAGCATAGGCAAAATTTGTAGCCTATATAAGGTATGAGTGGATAGATAACTGCAAATACAGTCAAACCTGTTTTAAGAGACCGTCCAAACGGAAGAGGGAAAAAGGGTCACATATGACAGCTGGTCTCTTAATTCAGGTGATTTATATAGGAAAAAACTATTTTGGGAACCACACATTTAGGTCACATAAGACAGGTTTTTCCTTTAAATCAGTGGGTCGCTAAGGCAGGTCAGACTGTAAACTCCTTAATACCTTTCTTTTGATTGTCATAAATGGCCAGTGCAGTGTGCTCTTAGCAACTCACTGAATTAAAGGACTATCTGCCTTATGGATGCCTAACTGATGTTATTTTCCAATACAAATCACCTGAATTAAGAAACCATTTTTGCATGTGGCAGTTTTGTCACCCCCCATCTACAGTCTTTTAAAAACAGGTAAGACTGACACTGTTTATGTATCTATAGACTATTTTCATGATCTGAGGTTCTTGAATTAGGCAGCTGCGTGTCAGAAACCTGTATTTAGAATCATAAATCTTTTGTTAGCTTTTTGCCATAGCATGCCATCTGTCCGTCCATCCTCCATCTGTTTTTTTTAAATTGTTAACATTTTTGACGTCTTCAGAACCACTGCAGGAACTTTAATGGAACTCTGGAGGTTTTAAGTACTCATGCTTCCAGAAAAAATTGTTGTACAGCTAGATCTGCCCAGGGGCGGAAACTGGGCAGGATGAAATAGGTCCAAGTGAGAAAATTCTTCTTCAGAAGGCTACATAGTATGAAAAACTAAATACAGTCGAGACTGTCTTAAATGACTTCCCAAGGAACTAATAAATGATGGTCACATAAGACAGGGAGTCACTTAATACAGACCAATTATATAGTAAAAATTTATTGGCGGCCGATATGAGAATTATTACATAAGACAGGGAGTCACTTAAAACAGGTAGTCGCTTGGGTAGTTTCAACTGTACATATGAGTGATTTTGAAGAATGTGAGAAGAAAAGTTTCAATTCAGATTTTTCATTCTTTTTTTACTTTTAGATTTTGTTATTTTTGGACATTTCTAGCTAATTTATCACATTTTTCAATTTTTTCATTGGATTTAAGGTAGGAAAATGTTTTTCGCGGGGAAAAAAATTGTGGAAATCTAATTTCTTTAAAAGTTCAAAAATGGGAGGGGCAGATGTTTTTTTTTTTATCACTTCGTCAGATTGTACTCACCACAGCTTCCAGGATTTGAATAAATTTCTACAGGAAGTATGTAATCCAGGTTTGTGTGGTTTTGGCTAGGTCCGTGTTGGACTTGATCCAGGCTTGTGCAAATAGGCCTCAGGGGGTACTCCTCTTCGAAAATCTTCTTCTCAAGAATTGCTGCATGATCTAGAAGAGGTGGTTTTTTGTATCTGTTCCATTTCAAACTTAATTTCTGATGTCTTTCTGATGTCTTTTTGCAGGTGACATTTTTTTGTTGTTGACATTTTAAGATAATATTGTCAATCTTTCCTTGTGCTTATGTTTCTCAAGTGAGCGATATAGGCCTATTTGGGCTTCTTTTTTATAATCAAGTTCCGTTTAGATATTTGGTGCTAGCGTTTATTTTAAGTAATTTACACTAGATAATATTTCCAACAAAGTCACATTCATTTTGTTTGGTTCAAATGTAACCCAAAGAGATATTTAATTTTCTTGTCTTTATCATTTAGTCAATATTGATTGAACAATTTTATTACTTATGCCATTGTTTGTGTTATACCATGTAGAATTTTAGTGTTTTCTTTTTTGTTTAATCATTTAGTAAATAAGTCACATGAATATACCATTGTTATGATTGTTACTAGTGCTGGCATTACAAGTTCATGAGATTGTGTTTGATCATTTACATACTGCCTCTGGGGTATAACCTTACCTATGATATTTTAGAATGGCAATATGTTGTCAAGCATTTAATACAGCAGTAATGGTTCAAGAGGATCTGCATATCTACGATGAAATATATAATGCTTTTTTTTAATTCTACGATGAAATATATATTGCTTTTTTTTAAAATTCTTTTCTAATATTGATTATGGTCTTCAAAAGGCAATTATGGTCTTATTTCTGGTAATGTTTTCAGAATTCAGAATTGACAATAATCAGATCATGAAAATACTGAAAAAATTAGAGCTGGTTTGTTTAATTGTTGTGGCTGTATTTTATTAAAAATGTATCACATGCAAAGATTTTTGCTCGCTCACCTTTTTGTTTCTTATGAGGTGATTTGTTTTTACATATTATCAGTGTCCAGAAAAATTTTGAGGCGAAGAAATAGTCTGGTTTCCATTTTGAATTTGGAATAATGAGAAAATCAATGGAAGGCACTTAATTCATCAATTTGAAAAAAGTTTGACAGAGGATTCAGAGTTTGGTTATAGTTATTCCATTCAAAAGGATATTCACATGCATTTAGTATGGTAAAATAATAATCATCTTTTTTGTTCTTAATCTGGTGAATTTATTTCTATTTTTTGTGAAATTTGTTGATCATTCTTGCCTGTACTGAAAAAGCTTCAAACCAAACTATTACTATCACATCAGTAGGGGAAGTTAACTCCTCCATGACACCTGATCCCACCTCTAGGGTTTCAGAGGTCCAAGTTTGCCTAGTATTCACCAAATTTGTATTTTGTACATTGCCTCCCAGTAAACCTTATTACCATTATGATGGAGTTACCGCTCTTTGGGAACTCTTGTACGCATAATGTTAGAAAAGGAACAAGTCTCGCGAGACAACACGATACTTTCAGGACATTCAGAGTGATGTGTCAATTATAAAAACATAACAAGACTATGCATGTATGAATTTACCACGTTTAATGAGACTAAACATACTAGGTAGTCAATGTTTTGCAATTAAATGTAGTAGTTATAGTAGAACGGACAATTTTTATCAAATTTCATAATTACCCATGTTTGTAAATACCTGCAAAAATCAGCTAAATTCAGCTAGGCGCATGGGACTTATCATTCTGTAGCAGATATTCACAGTGACTTTTAACATTCGTCAAGTTGAAAATTTAGGCCCTCACACACTCTAACGAGTTCTTTTCTTTACCATTGTAATAAATAAACCATTTTACTTCAAATATACAGTTTAAACGATTGAACTTGATCGTAAGTTATTGTAATAGTTGTCTACTCTGTATGTTTGTAAACACGTTGTCTCGATACTTAGGCTAAAGGTGCCTTTAATCTGAAGAGTTCCGCTGATGGTTATAAGGTCTTTTCTACCAGCTATTGATACCTTGGTATCTGTCATTTTCATAATCTTATCAGATAATTTTTGAACCTTTTTTTATTAAACTGTTACATGTACATTTTCATTCACATTTATTTTACGTATACATTTATATATCTACCTAGAGTTGTGCCCCTTGTAGACATTGTTTCTACATTACCAATATTTCCTCAAAACCCTGTCACAATACCAGTAACTATGAATATTTTGAAGAAAACAATGGCATATTTTTTCCATTTCTCAATATTTATACTGTGATCATATTCAGAAAACTTGAATAGAGATGTTTTTATACTGAATAGTTTCACAAAGATATACTCGGCTTTATTAAGTCTGCGATATGATATTATCAATTACAAACATAAAAGTACAATTTTATTTCTTTTAAGGTTTATATATGTATTGTAGCCCTCTTCTTATACAGAGAACATTTATCCAAGGAACATTTTTCACATTTTCCATTCTGTAGATAATGTAGAATTTCAAAGTTGTTGGAAGCAACCTGTTTTTTTATTCGATAGTGAAGCCACAATGATTCTCATTGGACATGTCTTGTAATCAATAGTTCTACTGGGTTTTTTTTCTTGCTTCTTTTCATTCACATTTTTTTTATGAAATTTCTAGAGAAGATATTTCTTTTTAGATATAGTCAGTTAGATAAACTATATGAATTGACTAGTCAGTATGTTCAGTATATTTTTTCCTTTATGACATTAACAAAAGTTTCTGTTATGGTATTTTTTATTCTGTTAAAGATATATATTTTCATGTTATTTAATTTTGTTATTGTCTGTCTCTTATTTTCTCAATAGTCCTTTTTCAGTTAATAGATGAAAGTATCAATTATTTGTTTAAAATGCTAAAAATTTATAATATGTGTTTATTGAAATTACAATGTATGTATCCTTAGATTTTTAGTTAAAGTTTGGTCTTGAGATTCCAGACCTTGTGATAAGAGAATTTCTCTACTAGAGGAATAATTCAAAATAAAATCTTGTATAGATAATGTGAACGATAGAACTGATTTTCTATGACATTACAAAGAAACAGATTTTAGTTGCCCCCTTGAAAAGCATCTATGTAGAAATGAATATTTTAAGTTTTAAATGAACTACAATGAAAAAGTAATATACATTGTATATTAGATATCTCTTTACCAACTTATGTTCCCCCGAATCATTCATTGCTTTTAATATTCAGATTAACATTTTGAATATTTCATGTGATAAATTATGTAGATGTAGGTTATATAGTATAAATTACTTTAAAACATGCATTAAACTTGCAGGTTTCTAAGAAATGACAATTGTCAATGCCATATAAACGATTATACAGAGCAGGCTGTAGTAGACAAAATAATCATCTATCACCTAACTAAGAGGTTAATCATAAAAGGTATCCAAAAATGAGATTATTTTTTCCCTAATAGAACAGCTGATTTCGATGTCAGGGCTAAGTGTTTGTTCTGTAACAGATCTAGATAAAAATTAATGCCAGATAATGCCTTCCTACTATTACGGTGAAAAATGAATTCATATTCTCAGCATAAAAATACTGTACCTATCTTTAATAAATTTTATACATTATACAGTTCAACTTTTGCTATGTAACTCTCAATTAAGCATCATCAGATAATTTTAGGTCTTGTTGTTAATTATTTTGTGATTCTGGTTTTTTTTTGGTGGATTTAGTGACGATCTGCAAGCTTCTTTGGTAAGCTTAAACTAAAATTAAGTTAATGCTTATTAGGAGGTATAATTCTTTATGCTCTAGAACAGGCATAAACAAATTTTCACACATGCACATGATCTCATGTTTTGTCATCATATTAACAGGATTTTCAAAATAAATAGGTTAAAATTGCATGGAAGATATTTAGCAGGGAAGTTAAAATCATTTCACGGGCCTCTGTGGCCCGTGTGACACATGGTTAGCGTGTTCGACTCGAATCGAAGGGTCTGGGGTTCGATTCCCGCAGCACCACTCCACAGTGGTATTTCCACAGTAAATTTTGTTAGATGAGAAAAATTATGAAATTATTTCAATAAGCGGGATTTCATATTATACGGGTTCAGCATAAATGAGTTTCATTGTATCCCATTTCAGCTTCTAGTCTCAGAAGGCTTGTCATCAGCAGGATTAGATTTATGAAATGTTTATCTCTTTTCTATTATTTTATTGTAGGATTGTGTTTATTATATATCACTATGTCATAATCAAGTCAACCAGTGAATTTACAAACCAACAGTCTCTTCTTAGTTGACGGGACTACATACTCACATACAGCTGAAGTCAGATTTTACAGTGGCCGATTACTTTAGGAAATAATATATTTACTTAGAAAATTGGTATCTAAGATATTATAACTACAGATGAAATGAATGAATAAATATTGTCTTTTTAAACAAGCGTCTGGTCTTGATGTTTATACCTTAAGACTTTGGGTATGATTGTTCGGTAGTCTGATAACTCTTCGGCTTCAGAAGGTAAAGAGTAAAAGCAGTTCCTGTCATTTTAGGAATTTTCAAAATTATATTTGCATAAATTTTTACATTTGAATTGGTAAAAATAATTTTATCTGAGTATCTTCTAAGACCAGAAAATATGCTTTCTTGTTTCTCTCAGAGTGTAGGTGTGTGTAAGGTATTCTTATATGACGTTAATGAATTATGTGTTTAAAATTAGATACATGGGTGTTATAAAACCAATTTATACAAAGGAACTGTATGATTTATTGCTGTGCATTTGATATGTTCTTTCATCAGAATGAAGTTGTTTGTTTAATAAAATGTTATACACTCTCTCACTCTTCTCAACAGTTTTTTCAAAGAAAAACTACTTCCCAAGAAGGTGTGTGGCAAGAATGTAACAAATCACATGAAATATCAACATGTCGCAAATTTTAGGCTATCATGATCTTGTTTGCAACTACAATGTTTCGCTAAATTGAATGTTGAATTACTCGTTCGATTGTGGTTGTGGAGTAATCTTTGCCGATTTTGACGAGAAGTCATTTCTTAATCATATCATCTGAATTTACCTGGATGTGACCGGTCACAGGGTCTGCTTACTCCTCCATGGCACCTGATCCCATCTCTGGATTTCCAGAGGTCCGTGTTTGTACAGTATATAACACATTTGTACATTGCCTCTCGATTCTTCTGGCGATTGATGCCTTGGTATCTGTGATTTTCATATTAGAAAGACATAACTTTCGTTGATTTGTTCATATTTATGCTGGCAAATTGATAGTGCTGTTTTCAGAACTGAATGTTTCAGTTAATTGTCCAGAAAAGTCCTGTAGACATCTTTGTCTTGTAGCTTTTATCAAATTTTGTTAAAAAGTAAAAGAATTAGTTATTCTCTATCAAAATGATGTCTGAAGTCTTAAGATTTAAGAACAGTACCGGTAATTGGGTTCTGAAATTGGACCAGTAAAATCAACACGGATGTCATTCAATATCTCGGCATCTTCTTGTAGATGCATAATCACATACTTCAAACATTATAGAACTATCTTTCAAATCAGGAGACGTTAATAAAAACAGTTATGTATTGCATGTTCCAGGGATGTTAGCCTCTAACTCGGATTAATTCGGTATCATAACAATGATATATTTTGATTATCAATTACCTAGGTATCAAATCTACATGTATACTAGTAATTAGCGTTTTTAGCGCAACTTATAAATATATCATGGTAGCAAAGTCAGTAGTAGCGAGGCAAAATCGTATCGGCAATTAATTGCAATTCAATAAACCTATTCAACTCCAAGTATCAGAATGATATACTATTTCTATTGTGGTAAACCAGTCCATTTGGGTTTATGGTGTTGAAAGGGTTAATTAGCCTTGTCTAAAAGAATTGTTTACCGACATTGAGCGATCTTTTGACCCTTATACTACTTCAGCCTCAACATACCTGTCTAGGTCATATGCCGCACATCAATAACTTTGAATGCGGAGCATAGAGAGGTTATAAACAAATAAGCAATGTCAATTTAAGTATTCATAAATAAATGTTTTATTATCAAAATATTACATTTAATTTATATTTAACACGTTTTTAAAAATTTGCAAGTACTGAACAAAATGAACAAACAGTCGGCCAGCCAAATGTAAAGGTGATATTTTTATGATGTATATATATAATTATAATTATTCTGCTGTCAGTCCTTAGTTACTGTAAAACCAGAATTTTTCATGAACATTAATTTTTGCGAAGAATTATTCATGCAGTAGTTCGTGATACTGCATATTCACGCATGTGCATTTTGAATTAATATCTCATGTCAAAAGATGCATGTCTAAGTTATGATATTTCACAAGAACTTTGTTTTCGCGAGTAAGCGCTCTACTGTAAATACGCGAAAATAAAATTCTCACGAATATACCAGGATTTGCAATATCGAAATATGATCACTTTACATCTATATTTAACATAAAACTGTTTAACAGCGTAGCAATGATCAGAAACTTCAATGGTAAAGGTCAAAACTTACAATGTGAACACGGCTAAATTGTCTCTAGTTGCTTATACATTTTCTCTTTTGCCTTCAACAATTTCTTTAAGGGTTTTAAAGCCGTACCTCTGTGGACATCGGGTGGAGCTCATATCTGCTCCTTTGAGTTCACCGTTAACCAAGTACTCTTTCCCAGTCTTTGATTGCCCCCACTCTAGGAGCATGTCAGTTGTGGGTACGGATACCCCCGCGGCGTCAGCTAAGCCACGGAATACCACCAGACCCATGGGCAGGTCCTCTGTCAGGTAACGATTCTGGAAGTCGGGCACCAACCCTCCGTCCACCTCTATCATTGGATGTCTGAGACCCTTGTAGGACTTGTTTGTCGTAATCACGTGATACAGGTCTTGATTATTTTCTATGTCATCTCTATAGTAATCCATGAACCACTGATACAGTTCTTTGACATCGGAGAGATCAGCATTGACATCAGGATTGTTCATTATTGCTTGAGCAACCGCCATACATTCTTGGCTACATAGATCCAACAGCTCTGCCGTCTCCTTACTTATCCCCTGGTAGAATAACGGAGCCTCCTGAACTGGCTTGTTATCCCAGTCCTTCCACTGCCCGTATAAGATAGCAGGATGAACAAACGAATAGGACATGATTAAAATTTCCAAGAAATGTTTAGCTTGCCGAAATAAAGGTTCAGATCCATGTAACATTTGTAGGGACATTAGAGGAGGTCTTCTACAGATTCCACGTCCTCGGATCATGGAGCCCGCTAGATAACTTTTCGTTCCCAGTATTTCCACCTTCTTTCCAAATTCAACAATTCTACACGCCCATGGAAGAGTTTCGAATGACATGATAGTGCAATACTCTGCTTTCGAACCAAGGATGTCACAGCACTGGAACTCGAAGCCTGGTTGTCCCGGCAGCCCGACTATTAATGTATTTCTGGATATGTGTGGCTCTATTGCTTGAAAGTATGACTCATGCGCAAATGCTGGAAGAGTAAGGATGACGATATCTGTGGCACTGATTGCCTCTTTCGCATCGTTAGTGATCATTCGGGGACATGATTTTACATCTCTTGTAGTTCCATCTTTCTCATTGATCATCACGGTCAGTCCCTCCTTCTTTGTGATATTCCACCACCTCTCTGCCTCATCCTCGTACAGGCTCAGAACTCTTGTCTCTATGTCATTGTTTGACGCCGCCAAGCCAGCCAGTACGTGTGCACCGTTTCCGCCTCCACAGACGCAGACTTTGAGGGGACCCGTGTTAGACATCCTTATGACTTTTTACTACCTCTACCTCCAACTGTGATCTTATCACAATCTCATCAAGAGCTCACGTTGAACGAGATCTGCAATTAAAACATTTTATATCTATTACTAACATCAAACTTAAATTCGGCAATTATGTTTTCACCATATCAACTCATAGATTTTCATTCCAATCACAATGCCATTGACCGAAGTATTTTTGGTCAAGTGATTAAAGTACATGTATTATGTTTCACATATGTAACGGTTAATCTCCAGTTTGAGACAGGTATGTCGTAGATATGACCTTGTGATCAAGATTAAACGAATATTCTTAGGAAGTCAATGGAACTTATTGTAAACATTCTTTCTGATGTTGTGTGTTGTTTACCTCATTTTGTGTGTTGTTTACCTCATTCACCCCTAAATACACAACTGGATTTGCCTAAACCATTTATTTATCGAAGAGTCTATCATTTTCTAGGAGTTAATGATAATTGATAGTCACATTTAAAACTAGAATTCGTAAACGAATACGAAGGGCTTTTCACGGAAGTAGGAGA
>JACSZP010037717.1:0-19015 GCA_016161895.1 Pinna nobilis | reverse complement strand
TGACTATGGTTGCATTGTCTATGGTTCTGCACGTCGTTCCTATTTGAAAATGCTTGACAGTATTCACCACCAAAGGCTACGCTTGGCCCTTGGTACCTTCCGAACATATCCAGTCGAAAGTTTGTATGTAGAAGCTGGAGGATTGCTTTATAGGAACGAAGGATCAAACTTTCCTTACAGTATATGACGAAATTAAAATCTGATCCTTCGAACCCCACGTATGATTGTGTCTTTCAGCCATTGTATGAAACACTTTATGATAATTTTAGAAACGTTATTCCACCGTTAGGTGTTAGAATGAGATCACATATTGAAGACTGTGACTTGCTTTTATATACAATTTCTGACATTGATTTCTATGCTGTTCCTCCTTGGGAACTTAGTAAACCAACCGTTAATCTAAATCTTAACAACACTAAAAAGTCTGAAACAAATCAATGAGATCTCAAACAAAAATATTTAAAAATCAAAGAAAAGTATGACAAAAATAATTTCATCTATATTTACAGACGGGTCAAAAACGTAACAGAACGTATCTGCTGCAGCTATCATTAACTTTGAAATTTTAAAAACAAATTTGCCGACACGTGCATCTATTTTTTCAGCAGAAGCAACTGCAATACTTTTGGCCATTACGTAAATCCGTTATTTTCTCTGATTCACTTTCTTGTTTAAAATCCATTCAGAGCATGAACCTTTCAAATAATCTGATCTTAGAAATTATTCAGAAAATTCATTATCTAAAATCTGTTGGATCTGAAATTGATTTTGTTTGGGTACCGGGCCATATTGGCATTCAGGGGAACACAAAAGCAGATAGGGTAGCAAAATTGATTATGAATGATCTGAATTGTGAACACAAAATTCCTTATACTGATTTTCGGCCTACCATTTCTACCTATGTTCAATCAATTTTTCAGAAACATTGGGACAACCAATTAAATAATAAATTACATGACATAAAAACTACATTTGAAAGCAAGTCTACAGTCTTCATGAGTAACAGAAAAGACGAAGTTGTATGACCAGTCTTCGATTTGGACACACGAAGTTAACACATGCTTACCTATTATTGGGAGAGGAACCACCGGAGTGTATCCCGTGTGGATGCCGTCTTACTATTAAGCATGTGTTGACGGAGTGTTTAGATTTTAAACATGTTAGAGAAACTTTTTTCATTGAAAATGATTTAAATTGTTTATTTGAAAATGTCGCTGGCGACATTATTGTAACCTTTTTAAAACAGATTAACCTTTACAGTTAAATCTAAAATATTTTTTATAAAGTTTCAATTCATTTTATATTTAATCAAGCAAGCAGTTTTCATTTTAAGTATTTTCAGCTATACTAAATGTTGTTAATAATCAATATAAGGGTGGACCGCCAGGATATGACTGAAAGATTGTCGAAAGTGGCGTTAAACAACATAAACTTAACCTAACCTAACCTGATTTACTATATTTACTGTACATATGTGTAATTGTGATGACGTGGTTTTGTTATTTGTTAGATATATATACATGCATGCATATGTTTAAATTTACATAACTTCAATTATCTTGTATTCTGCAGGAAACAAGATCCTCAAAAATTTAAACACTTGGAAGAAAGATGTTGTAAACCTATTCGCAAAACCACGCCCACAATAGACGCCAACAAAGAAATTACGACGTTGAGAGATCTCCTTTCTAATATATATTCGGAGCTCGCTCAAGTCACAGTTATATTAAATTACCTGGAATGCAGGTTAAAGTCACAATGGAAAAAGCGAGTTAAGTTTAAAACACTTCAAATGTTGAGTGGTTTACATTTTTAAACAGATCGAGGAGAAATTTCACGAGCATTTTCCACAAATTGATCTGACTCAAATATACAAGTGGGCGATTGTATGAATTTGGATAGTGCATAGAAACTGTGAAGTTTCAAACATGATTGAAGGTTTGTCTTTTCCAAAGTTATTAGAATTAAGTTCTACCTCAAAGATTGAAATGTATCACTTTGTAATAACTAGACATTGTGATACACATTAAATATCCAATTTATGTTTTTTTTATCTTGATGATCTCGATGAGACGTATGTCTACAAATAAAAATGATTTGATTGATAGTTTTTAACAGGAATAAGAATGTCGAAAATTTCAAGCATATATACGGGGCTGTCTCTTGTTACATTTTTTTTAAATTAAATTAAATTATGTAGGTCATTTTTTTCAATCTCGACGTGCAAAGAGAGTGAAGTTTTAATCTTATAAAAGGTTTGTTTTGTCTTAAAGAAAAGTGAAGCAAGACAATAAAAGTTATAAACTGAACATCTGCGTTTTTTGTTGTCCTTTTTTCAATAAATATTGCACTATAAACGAATTTCTGTTGTAACATACCTGTTCTGTGGGGAAACAATACTACGTGTAACATGTACTCAACATGATGCTGTAATTTATGACGTCCAAGGTGGAAATGTGAGAAAAATTGTGTGTGTTCATCTTATATAGCTACATAGGTCACAAAGGTTAGCATATTGACGAACTGAGATCACCAATGCCAAAGTTTGTTAACCTTTCGTCTACATAAGATTTGCGAGAACATTTATTCATATTATTACCAATTTTCCTGAAATTTTGTGCACAACTGCAGCCTTTTAAATTGCATGAAATACATGTAATCAAAAAATGTAAAAAAAAAAAATATTCTGAAGAATGTGTTTGACTTTGTTTCAAGAGGCCTTGGGTTCGAGCCAAAGTTACATTGCGGCTGGCTGTCCCCGTCTTTCTGACTGGACATTAGAAACTGAAGTTTCATGTTACAGAAGGTGTTGTCATGATCCCTGCTCTACTGCCATAAGCATGCATGTATCCATAGGGGGAAGTTGATGGGGTCCAGACCCCCTAGACTTTGTAAAATACATGTATATACCAAAATTGGTCAATTATGCTTAGATTATCTTTTTATAAGGGTTTTCCTCCCCCCNNGGGTTTTCCCCCCCCCCCCCCCCCCGAAAAAACCTGGATCCGTGCATGTGTAAGTGCTGTGGTATAAGCAAAATTAGTCGCCTTTCACCGGTCTGACATGTAAGTTGAAAGATTCATTAGTGGGATGTTAAACAACAGTAGGGCCTATAACCAACCAACATTCAACCAGGAACGTATAGGCTATTATAAGGTCTAATATATGTCGCTGATTCAACTAAAAAATCAATATCTTATAAAATGATTATTTATTTGTTTCATTTACATTTTCAAATTTTTCTTCAAATTATTTGTTTCATATCTTTTTATGAGAACATTTCGTTTAATGGCCTTCTATTAACGTGAAAGATTCAGCTCAAACGTTGATAGAGCAACGGCGATAATCTGATTGCGAATTTTTTCTTGGTTCGGGTTCGGCTTCTTCTAGTAATGTGATATGAACAAACATTTTTAGGAATTCACATAACGAAACAAAAACACAGGAGATATCCGAAGATGTAAATTTAATCCAAGATCCTTTAAAGAGAATTATCTTTGTACAAATATAATCGGAAATTTACATTTGTATCCGAAGATGATAGATCGATAGACCGATTAGAATAAGTAAGTAACAGCCATTTTGAAATTAAATAGAGTGCCTGTTGTTTATCAGTCTATACTGCTTTTATCGAAACTTTAGGTAGGACAGACAGTCGTGTTGTTGCTTTGTTACACCGAGAATGAGTGTAAACTGTTGGTGTTTCATGGTTATCATACATGTACATGATGTAGCCTACTCTTTGTATCGAAATATTCAGTGCAGTAGTAGTCGGAAATTTAAAGTCTAGATTGACTAGAATCACAAGGCATCTTTCAATTGCCATGTTATTTTTTATCTCATTTCTGAGAACGTTTTCTACCACGTCTTTTGCCCCACGTACTTGTATGTTCCGCGCTCGTAATACTCGTAAGAACTGCACATCATCTGATCAAGTGACTGAAAATGAAATCGTGCAGTATTCAGCGTGTTTTTTCAGCCAGGACCGGAAGTGGTAGAAGCGTACACTAACACTACAGTAGTCTGAGTAGAGATGAAAAATTGAGAAGGACTAAGAAAAGACGGGTTTATACATCTTTGCTCAATATTGGTTCAATGGTGATAATATAGTACTATAAGCCCATCTGCCTTCTGTTTCTTAGGCTATGGGTTCGAATTCATGCTAGGCTACTGTTGTCCTTTGGATTTAACAATTAAAACCTGACCTTGTTTCACAGAAGATGTTGACATGTTAAAAAACCCTCGCTTGTCGCTGATCAATAGCTATTAGTGCCAACCAAAGGCCAAATTTATGGGTTCACATTAGCATAATTGGTGATGTCTCCATAAAAACCAAGTGAAAGATTCTTGAGTTCGACATTGGACAACAACGTAACCAGTCATCGAACATTGGTTTCATATAAAATTTGGAAAAAATTTAATGTTCGTCTCTTTAGTGTTAATCATTGTATAGGAAATGTATACTGGAGCTGCTTTTTCTGACTGATAAAAGGGATAGATCAAGATTTTTGTGACCATATTAATTTTCAAATCTGAACAGTTGAAGTATGTGTAACAGTGAATTGAACTGATAAGATCAAAATCAAATATATGTTTGTTCACGGTTACCTGACCGAGTCTATTTTTATCCCTTCAATCTTAAAAAAAAATCCTTATTTTCAGAAATCTGTTTCTGCTTTCTCCCTTATCTGTTGTGAGAGTTAGTTTTTGGAGGTTCGTCCATTACTTAAATTTAAGTTAAAATTAATTTATCACCATATGAATTTATATCTGTAAATTCAGCTTGTTCTCATTGTTTCCATGGCTTTTAACAGAGTGTAGATTTTAACATTAGGCACGAAAAATAATCAACAGTGCATGACATGTATATTCACCATGCATGTAATCGTATCTTAAGTTCAAGGACAATCTGGTTATTGACACCTCTACCGTTAAACACCCCAAACGACAAACATATTTGGAAATCTGTGAATCGTGTGATAGCGGCCATCACTTAGGTGGATGTCCGAAAACAAACGAAATCGTGTGTCAGCTTGACTTAATATATGGATAATGTTTTTTGTGGTGGCCAACATGTTTAGAGGACAAAGACTGATAAACAAACGACGATATGGAGTGCCTGAAAATAGACCAATGTATCCAACAAAACGCGCAATAGACCTTGAGAAATGGAAAAAAATTAATGGAGTTTTACAAAGACGGAGTTGATGAGGCCATAACAGCGTAGAAAGATAGTTAAGAGGACGTTGACTTCATGGAACATCTCGGGTCAAATTTACATGTTTCTCTGAAAAAAGGTTACCCTCTTGTCAACATCAGACGTTGATTTAACAACCCCCCCCCCCCAAGCAGAAAGAAAAAAAACCATAAGAAAAGGTATCGCCTTCAATATTGATCAGTGGGAAAACTTAAAGACTATTATTGGTGAAATTCTTTCCGAGGAACTAGAGAAAGTGGAGTATTGTGAAATGAGAGAAGACCACCAGAATCAGGAGGAGTACTGGAGATGTCCAAACTGTAATCCGAACATGGACTATCCATAAACCTGTAAATACTATGGTCACTATGGAAAAAGTTGTGAATGACTCGTTATTTTAAATAAAGGCATGTAATTATAGTGTAAATCATATTTTCATTGTTAAATCTGTCCTTCGTGATTACATGTGTAAATGCAAAAAAAATACATCAATATACGATCGTTGGAAGCAACCCCCTCCCCGAATTTGCTGATGATTGTCAGTAAAGCCACATGATCAGATACCGCACGTCTAAAAAAAATGCCGAATTTTGCGAAAAAAGTCACATGTTCCCCGAAAGTTCTATTGTTGCAAAAGTGTGATCAATCCCTCCGAGAAAAAAAAACAGTGAAAGCAAGAAGATGTCGGTAGATGTAGGCCTATTTTGATCAGTCTGGACACTTTGTTGCGTTTCCTATGATGGCACTATCCTGACTTGTGACAGACCATGTAGCTGTATTTTACTGGCCAGTATCCCGGAGTCCATTGGGACAGTTTTATATCGATCGCCCATCACGGACAGGATCAAATCCGCTGGCAGGACTAACCCTCATCGAGATCTCATCATACAGGATCAACGCGCGAATTCAGTAGGCCTAGCTGACAATTCCGGCTTCTGCGCTGTAGGTGCGAGTCTAGTGATTCAGAGGAGCTCAGCAATAGGCTACGGTGAGTGATGTTTTCTGTATTTAAACTCCGTAATAGTGTCATTGTTTTTTTTTTTTTACATTTATCAGATAATTCCGTTTTTTTTCTTTTTACATTTATCAGATAATTACGGGATTTTTTTCAAGCTCGTGCGTGTTATTTTTTTTATTTATTTTTTGTTTCTCTTCAACCTATTTCTGGCTGTTAAATAACTAAAATTTGAATTCCTTGAATTAGCAAACAAACTCTCGCGTCGCTTTCTGCTATAAATGTGCTTATATATTTCTTTTTCCAGATTCCTCGAGTACTGGCGCTACCCTCGTAAGTCTAACGCCTACATTGACTTTTACGATGCCAGAGAGTACATTAAGCATCAACATGCACAACAGTATACCTTCAGTGACTACCTTCTACAGCAGTGAAATGTTCACACTTGGCTCTGGTCTTCGTAAGGCATCACTAATTATGAAATTTTTAAAAATTCTAATTCCAATTATTTTCCCGCTCCCAAGGACATTAGTTTAAGGTTCTGATCGTCATTCCGAATCTCTTAGTTGTATAGATGTTACAGATTAACTTTGGATTTCTGTCCAGCTGATTTATTCTTTGTCACAGGTGTGGTTCTGGAACATATAAATTTCATTAAAATTAGTTACCTAGACTTCTTTAAGCCATGTGAGATATTGACTTGATATTAAGTGTAGGTAAGTTACCGATTCAGTTTTAATTTTGGCCCGACCAAATTATTTTTGCCAGAGTAGTGCTCCTTGCTTAAATATATTTGTTCTGATTATTGCAGAAGATAAGTTTTATGTAAAATAAAAACCTCATACAAGTAGCTATTTAGTGTTGTTACTTTTAAGTGTATTGTCTACTTATTATGTGTATAATTCTATAATAAGAATTTTATTATTTTTGGTCAGATTCTCAGATAACCATTGATCCAAGCATGAGCTGGGTTACTATCACATCAGTAACAATGGATACCACTTCCATCCATCCTACACCGTTGTCAGCGGGAACTTCGAGCATCCCCATGTCCAATGCCTTACTTTACTCTGGAGGAGGAAGTGAAACTTCTACATTTACACTTGGTAAGACATCAGAAAATAGGATTTTTAAAAATTATAATTCCATGAATTATTATTTACTGTGTATTTTTCTTTAAAAAGTTTATTGATTGCTTTTTGTCTATAGAAGAAAATTATGTCACTGACTTGTGGGCACAAATACTAGACCTACTAATGCACTGTATTATGACCTATTTACATATCTTCTAAACTAAGACACATTTACAATCGCCCGGAGGCCTTTTATCAACATCATGAGAGAATTGTCTCAGTTTGGTGTTTCCCACTTACATTTATCCCACGTGCTTTTCTCTTTATAGCAAACAATTTGATCTCGCTAGATACACGACACAATTGGTTAGAAAGTAGGTTGCATTATAATATGCAATCTCACTGGATAAAGTACGCGCATGGTTTACTGTAGGAAGAAGAGCGTGACACTAGGTCAGTAGATCTAATTAAATAGCAAGGGTCTCTCGACCTAAAACTTGTTTGACTCCAGTGTTGTTTTTGTCTTTTTATCAAATTCCCATTCAACCTTTATTTATTATTGCTTTTTCTTCGTGTATGTAGTCAATATTTGGGTGTCAAGAAAGTATCGAAGGAGGTCGGAGTAAGATTGAAGTTCACGCAATCACAGACATGCCTTGTATAATGTCTGATTCAACTTATCGGCCTTGTCCTAATTGTTTATTCTTCCTCTCCTTTTTTCATTGTTTTAAATGAATACTTTTCAAATTTTTTTTGCAGATATCACTGTGATCTTAGTCATCGTTCCATTGTTGACCATCCTGATTATAATCATACTATTTTCTCATATGCTATAAAGGATGGTAAATGTTCTACCACCTTCAGTTCTATCCGTACACCTAATTCGACAACCGCACCACCATCACCAGTGCCATCTTTGCACTCATGTTCTTCAGATCATGAAACTTCAAAATGTGAAGAAGAGGAAGAACTGCCAGACCCAAGACCCAGAAGGAGCGCTAGGATTGAAAGGCGTAGATGAAGAAATATTTTTTATTGACCGATTTTTATATAGTTTATTTATGCTGTTTCTTGTCTGCACATTTTCCCCTTGAATCCTGGAGCTGCTGTGTGACTGAAACCCTCTCATTTGAATCGAGGAGAAAAGAGTTAAATGATGATGATCAAAAGCTGAAAAGAACAATCCTAAAGATATTTATTTATTTGTTTCTCGTGACTAAAAAATGGGATTTTTTACAATCATAACAACAGATGGCAGAATCTGAACATATATGCAGACGGTGTTATGCAAGATTTCCCGACGTCGAATCCCTTTAGGTGCACGAGAACATACATTTAAATCTGGACGTTCTAAACGACGCTGGTGATTTCGAGATGCCGTCCGATGCACAAAACAAAACAAAAAAAAAAAAAAAAACGAAAACTCGACGGCCACAACAATTATTTCGACGATTCGTTTTTCGACGAGTTAATGAAATTTAAACCAATTCCGCCGCCTAAGATCGGAATGGGACCGAGCTCGCCACCCGCCGAAGGTACTGGGACCCAGTAACGGCAGAATTGGTCTGTACGGGACCCAGTAACGCGCCGAATTCGCCGTTCCGGGACCCAGTCACTCTAGCGGATTAACCGATTCGCAAAACGAGGATGCACCTAACCTAAGAAACGGCGCTGTCACGGAACCAAACAAACGCGTCCTGGATTACGACATACAACAAGTCGGTCAGAGAACATTAAAAAATGTTATTGACAGACACTTTAGAGTGGAACCTAGACTGAACTTAAATACACAGCGACAAAAACTTTCCGACCCTCTCGGCAAATTAGAAAATATGTTCGACGGCATCATCTGAACTGCGCGGGAGGGTTTAGAAAAGTAACGTCAGGGACGAATTTTTGACCTGGTACGATGGAAAAAGAAACGCGAACGAAGTCTTTGACTTTTTTAAAGAAATCCTCGAATATTGTCGCATTGATGTCGACATTTTGAGAAAAGCCTAACTCAAGTTTTGATATTATTCACCACGATAACTGGCAAAGTCGACCGAGATTTAAACGACGACGGTATCGATCCCTTCCAGTCTATCACCATCGCTTCCGTCTGCATGAAAAAATGGAGAAACTTGATGTGTAAAATTGAGGCGAGAAAATGGGGTGAAAGAAAACGTGCCAGCCGTGCGTCGAGACGGTCAACTGATTGTTAGAGTTGATGATGTACTTTTAGACAGAAACGCTCCCCAACAACGCGGTTACGTCAGAGGAATCCCATTTTGTTTCTTCGCCCATAGCACAAATTCCTTCGCACGGGTACGCGTCCAGAAACACATACAGTTTGGTCTCAATTCAAAGGTTGGAATGGCTCATGGAAGTGGGCAGAAGGACCAATTCGCCTAAATTCATTATTCACGCGCTCAACGAAGGAGAGAAGATTTATTGCGCAGAAGCAAACACTTCGTACGAATTACTCGGCTGCTTTTGACACGGCTGTCCGATTTGCTACGATTCACAACGGATTGTTGTGAAGAATCCCAGGACGGGACAGTCTACGGAGGAACTTTATGCACTTACGTGTAAAAAGCGCGATTACATACGATCACTCGGGATGAAATACGTTCACACATGGGAGCACGAATTTCAAAGCTTCCTAAAATTTCACGAAGCAGCCGCTCGATATGTGGCGTCTCTACATCTGCAAGATCGTCTAAATCCAAGAGTCATATATTCAGACTAACGCGATCAAGTTATATCACCAGGTGCAAGAGGAGGAAAAATACACTAACTTGACTTTTGCTCCCTCTATCTGTCTGTTAACAAGTACGCCGAATTACCCATTCGAGAACTGCCCGTCATAACCAGGGCATTTGACGACATCCGGAACTACTTCGGCATTGCTAAAATCAAAATTCTACCCCCTCGGACGTTATATCACCCCGTTCTACCCTTAAATTCAACAATAAACTGACGTTTTCTTTGTTTCGTACTTGCACCGAGACACAGTGTCAAACAACTTTCACCTGTACTGATATAGATAGGTGTTTGACGAGTACATGGTGCACATCCGAAATCTGAAACGCTTTGGACTTCGGTGATGAGATCTAAAAAACTCTGAGGTCTACCACTGGAATAACACATATCGATATGATCCGGAGACGACGAATGGAGGAGGCATTTTCAAGTACTTCATTGATTTGTTTGCATTGAGCTGAAAGGTAGCGGATGGCCAGAATTGGTTCAAACGAATGAAGACAAAGCGGCTTATATCAATCAGTACGCTGAAAAGGAAGGCATCAATCTGGATATAGAAATATTAATAAAAACCCGGCACCCCGATCCATCGCTAAACTTCTTTTGAATTCTTTTTGGGGTAATTCGGTCAACGATTCAATATGGCACAATGTAGTTTTTATCACGAATCTGAGGCCGACAAGTTCTTCCGGTGTCTTGGTGATCCTTCCAATGAAGTCGAAGATTTCTTCATCGACATAATCCAACTGAGTTGGGAAAATATATCCAAACATAGTCAAGGAGGACTTTAACACAAACGTGTTTATTGCAACGGCCATCACGTGTTTGGCTCGAGTTGTATTCCGTCTAAGAAATGTTACAGGAAAGGGTTCTTTACTTCGATACGGATTCAGTCATATTTGTCAGTTGCCCCGGAGACACAACAGATCAAGAAGTTGGCTCATTCTTGGGAGAGTTGACCAGGGAATTAAAACCAAGAGACCATATCGTGGAATTCGTCTCCAGTGGGCCAAAAAACTGCGCATATCACACGGTAAAAGGAAAAGAGGTATGCAAAGTGAAAGGTTTCACACCGAATTACGCCAACAGTCAACTGCTGAATTTTAAATCTCAGCGAAATATCATCACAATTGAACACCAAAGTGACGACGGGCAACCGTTCGATGATAAAATTTCCATTATCAACGAACGAAAAATGTCAAGACTGAAAAACCACAAAGTAATATGCAACCGGAAGGAAACGAAAGACTTTAAATCTATATACAATAAACGCGTAGTATAAAGTGATGGTGTAAATACGTTTCCGTATGGATATTGATAGCAAACGATCATCACCGTAAAGACACAAAACAACAACAAAAACATACATTCAAGACTTTTTATTTTATAAAGTTATTTCTCTTGTTTACATTACAATTAAGAATAGAAAAACTCGACTGAGGCTAAAATACGTCCGGTTTTTCTGACGTGACGCTTTTATTTGCAGTCTAAGTCCTATTGATAACTTTAATATTTATTCCAATTTACTTTTGTTTTCTTCGTTTTTTTAGTGGTGGTAATTGAAAACCAGGTAGAGCACCATTTGTCCTCTTTTTAACTACAAGACCAGTTCCTTCCTGATTATCATCATGTGTAACTCTTTGACGATTTTCATTTGTCATTTAAGATGTCGGTGTATTGATGCTTTTAAGAGCGGTATAACACTCGTCGTATTCAACCGGACGGACCGACGTATGATATTAGATCGATACCATTCGATCCCATCACAGGATTTCCCTGGTATACAATTTTTACCTAACCTCACCCGGTAGTATGCGCGTGCGCAGTCTGTATTTGTCAGGTGTGCGTGGTGAAACGTCGACAACCAGATAACCGTAAGTAGTAGAAGTAGCTTTTTCGTAAGCATCTTTGAAAGATTTTATTTTTCCCGGAAACTCTTGACTTCCAAAAGTTATGATCTGTCTAGCATCTCTAACATTTCTGAATAAAATGAAATAATAGCAATTCAGCGATTTCGTTCTTACATACTTTCCGGGCACGTACAAATTTTGCGTTAAGAAAGAACGCCAACACGGCGATGATGCGCTGTCACACAGAATAAGTACAAGGAATCTTGATCCTGGGTGACACGATTTAGTAAATCGTCCAAAATTAACACGGTATGAGTAGATCCTTAGCTCCAGGACTCTATGTCTTCTTCACTTGGTTAATTATGATGTAAAACGAGTTATTCGTTGCAGTGATGTCATTGGTATTAAAAAACACGGAAATATCCGACTGCAATCGTCAAAGATATGCATATTTAGATTAAAGTCGGTTTATGGGAATGAAAAAATACATCACGTTTAAAAAACAACTATCATCAACGGATCAAAATAAAAGTATATATCACGTGTTAAACTAAGAGCGAATTTCAAATTTAGTTTATCTTTGAAAATGAATTATCATTAATATATTTTATATTCATGATTTTAAAAATAAGTTTAAATCAACGAATGGAAATGTCAAAGAAACACGTTTCCTCAATAAAAAAATATTTAAATAGCCGAGAAAAGAGTTTATATTGCGCAATGTCGACTTACTGCTTCAAAATGTATAAACAGAAGGAAAATATGTCAGAACAGAACGTCGAAATGATTCAAGTTTAATTATCATTTTATTTAGTATATAACTTTTTATTTTTTCTATCTCTGGTTATTTTTCATAGACCGATATAACATTTTTAATTATTCTTTTCTAGGAATGTTAAGACCCGCACGTTACATAATTTCTTTCGACAATACCTTATAGACCCATACCCGAATGCTAACGATAACTTAATAGAACACTTACTTTACTTCACTTGAGCAATACATCTTTTTTTTATTTTCTTTATAGACAGAGCGTTTTTGCATTCTGAAAAAATCAAATATGTTTTATGTACACTTTTATAATAATAATAATTTTAAAAAAAGTAGTACATCATTGATATTTCATTCTATTTCAATAAAGGATGAATATCCATTTGACGACGGAATTAAAGTCACGGGGTTTTCGACGTCATCATCATCTTCATCATCACCATCACCACGAACATCACAAGATCAAGTTCCGCAGAGCAATTTCATGGAAAATGTTTGTGAGAGAGCAGATCAAGAGTTAGATGCTTTATCTTTTAAACATTTTAGATTCTTACTATCAATTATAAAGTCGTAAAAATTAATTAGTCGGATTTTTTTTCAAATCATTTTTTCAAATTTATTTTGAATATTTATTGTCCACTTTGAGAAGAAAAATACAAATTTCGTTAGCGCTGGAAAAACGAGGAAAGAAACTGGAGGAAAAAATACGCAAACTCCAAGATAGGGTTGATTCAATGGTCTACCACTGGAAGATAAAATTGATTCCTATTTAACGGAATACAACGACATATTGGAGGAGTTAAAGGCACTAAACAACTTTTAAAAGAAAAGACATTTAATCGTCTTTATGTTGTTGTTCTTTTTTTTTATTTAGATAAAGTGAAAGATAAAACTTTTCCTCCGGATAAATCTCATCATTATATAGTGGAAAACATGAGAGATCGAAAACGATTTTTCTTAAATAAAGATATTGAAAATTTGTGTATATTGCTGAGAGGGGAGACAACTTCAATTCTTATAGTACACGGCAAGTGAAGATCGTCGAGGATTTGGTTTTTGGTATGTTTTTTTTCTTTTTGTTGATGAATACAAATGTAATGTACTAGTCACCTTTTCTTTTTTCTTCTGTATATGTTAATTGATCTCTCTGCCTCGATGCGTCAGTCAACAAATATTCAGTATACTTTTTAAATCTTGAAATACTCAGTAAAATATAGTTTACAACAAAACATTATCTTGTTTTTTTTAATTCATCATGCAATCTGTAATTTCTGTCACTATTTATAGCTTATCTCAAGCTGTTACAAAATACTGCACAACCAATAAAATGGGAACTCGGAACATCTGGTCTCGGCTCGTGGTTATTTTATCACGAACCAATGAAATTGTCCCTAGAGTCATTACGCAATACATTCTCAACATCTCGCAGAGAATAGGTAACATCTCCTGTATGACATAACAGACATACTTCGCAACATCATCATGATATATTGGAGCTATCACGCAATGAAAGGATTTCACTCACATTGGCAGAAAGGGACCAATCAAAATAGATCATCGACCTATTTCCTATTAACTTATCATCTCGGATCCATTACAATTACTTTTATTGTATAGCAAAAGACTAAAATATCTAATTAATTATTTAGAAATATTTCATTAGGTCATGATTATGTAAATGATGTGGCTAGAACATAGGGACAAACATCTATGACGTCATGTTATATTTATGGAACCCGAGAGGTCCTGTTTATAGAACCCGAATAGTAACCCACATGCTGCTAACGCAAAGGTGTGACAATCTGTCATCTACAGCATTTCCTATCACGTGTACAAGTATTAGTAGCCTTTATCAGATTATAACTTACAGGTAAATCTCTTTCCAAAAAAAAAAAAGCTAAAACAACATCGCCAGCGACATTTTCAAATATAAATTTCAAATAACATTCAGTGTAAGATTACTATCCAGTATGCTTTAAATAATACACACGGTTTGTTGTTTAACGCCCAGCTCTTATTGTAGAATCTGTCTTATGTGGCGACGTCAACGTGTGCCGGTAAAGGTTACACATTTTGCCTGTATTCCGCACTTATGCCCATAGAGCAGGGAGGTTTCCTTTACGTACCGACACTACTGTGACACAGCACCTAGGTTTTTCCAGTTTCATCCGAAAGAAAGGGACAGCTAACCGTAGCGTAACTTGGGATCGAACCCGAACCTCTCTTATCGAAGTCGAACATGATATCCTCTAAGGTATGGCGCCCCAAAACACAGTTAATACATGCTTTACCCTGGGAGGATAACCTTAAGATATATACATACATGTATTATATTTAAAAAGTCTGAAGAGATCTAACCCAATTTAAAATAAAAGTAGTGTAGTGATAACGGGTCTTAGAGCCAACCAGATGTTACTAGAGTGGCTCTGCGCCTGCCTAACCCTAACCCGGGGTTTTTAGTATGATTACTAAAAAAAACCCTGCCTCAGTGTGTTCCTAGACTTCCCTGTATCCAGACGTTTCTTGTACTGCCATCCATTGCTGTATTGTTGCTGTTGTTTATATTACTGCTATATACTCGCCGAAGACCCAAGTACTTGGTAAGTATAAATTTACTACAGTTACTTCGTGAAAATAATCTTTTCAGTGCAAACTACAATTTCCATCACGAATTCGACAAAAAGTTCCAGAAGAAACTATTATTTTCAACATCAAAATCAAGACTGTTGTCGAGCTGTTGGATACCGAATAGTTATGTTGCCGAAACGCCCCCGACACGTATCACCTTGATATTAAGCAGTGATTACAGTGTAGGGTTAAGTAAAAAATCGACAACTATACATAACCTCTGTTTTTTTGTACATTTGTCTGACGTTAACTGACAGTTGGCAACTTACGGCCGATAAATCCTTCAGCATTTGAAAGTTATAATTCAAGCTGTCGGTGTAATTTTAAAATTCACACACTAATAGCCATCGCTGTGTATCAGTGTTATTTTGAAATCCTTACATTTCACGTGTCCTCTATTATCATCCATGCGTAAACGGTAAAGCACTTATTCATCGAGGCGTAGATGGCAGAGCAACTCGGTATCGCGTCGTATCGGTTCTTAAACGTTCGACTTAAAAAATCGGCTATGCACCATCAGATGCTTAGTGGGAACAATTCTTACTCCAGCCCAATACGTAAACATATTCAAGTATTAAAAGTTTAGCTTTCTTTTTTTTATAGTTTATTTCAGATAATTCATTTATGTAATACCAGAATTTTTTTATAACTAAGTGATTGGTATTAAAAACTATTTGTAACAATATCTCTCTCTACTATCGTTATCCTTTTGTTTACGATGAGATCAACTTTAATTTGGAGTGCATCAGAGCTATCAACCACTGTTTAATTTTACTACCGACGATTACATTTTAGGTCACTTGAGCCAAAGGCTCGTGGTGACCTATTGCAATCGTGTTTGGTCCAAAAGAAAAAAAATATACATCATGTGCGTAGTCACTTTCGGGTAAGCCCAGCATCCGATAACGTCACGTATTTCACGTCGCACGACTTGTTGTTGTTGCGTTGTTGTTTAACGTCCCACTCAAGAATATCTCACTCATATGGAGACGTCACCGTGTGTCGGTGAAGGGCGACAAATTTTGCCTGTGCTCGGCACTGCTGGCCGTAGAGCAGGAGGGTTCTTTAACGTGCCAACACCTACTGTGACAACGTACCTCGATTTTCACTGTTTCATCCGAAAGACAGGCACGGCCAACCGCGGAGTTGCGCTGCGGGAGTCGAACCCTGGACCCCTCGGCTCGAAGCCGAACATGCTTACCACTCGGCCACGGAGGCCCCCGTTGCACGACTTAACAAAAATGACCCCTAATCACAATTCCACTGAAGTTTGGTTTACCGAATGGAGTAACGGTGTAGAACTCAACACAAAACATACATTGTAGTTCGGTTTCCAATAACAAGTGCAGTTGTAATGTGTAACTTTGTTTCGTTACGTTGTTTAGGAAATAAAAGTGTCGACGCAATATAATTACATTCACAGCACGGATAACAAATTGTGTTTGACATAACATGCTGTATAATTAAATATTGTCAAATTAACAGTTCAACGTAGCATTAGATGAACGTGCAAAATAAACATTAACATGCACAACTCACAATACGGGTTCGCAATTCCAACAAATGCGGGTTTTAATTCCAAAGCAGCCTTTAACTACTGCTAGGAAACTTATCAGAGCAACTGAAACAAAGTATGGTCTGAAATAATGACAAAACAGAAAACAAACTTTGGATATAAGGAAACAAGAGGTCCATTGGGCCACATCGCTCACCTGAACATTTCAAATAGATTCATACATTTTGGATTTATTTGTGTCTCTATTGAAAAGTATGGACAAAGAAAAACCTCTCATCAGTTAAATTTGGACCCCTATTGCGGCCCCAGCTTGATACCAGAGGTCAGCGTTTGTACAAACTTGAATCTACACTAAATAATAATGCTACAATATGAATTTGATAAATTGTACACCTGCTTTTCTTGATTTTCCTTTATAAACCTATGTTAAACTTTGGGCCCCTATTGTGGCCCCATCTTGACCCTGGCGGCTATCACTTAAACAAACTTAAATCTACACTCTCTAATGATGCTCTCATATTAATTTGATAAATTTTAAACCAACAGTTCTTGAGAAGATAAATTATAAAGATATTTTTCTTTATCAACCAATGTTAAACTTTGGGTTCATATTGTGGCCCCATCTTGACCCCGAGTCTACCATATAATAATGCCCCCATATTAATTTGATAAATTTCATACTAACAGTTCTTGAAAATAATTTTTTTAAAGATATTTTCCTATATAAATCTATGTTAAACTATGGGCCCCTATTGTGGGCCATCTTGACCCTGACGACTACCATTTGAACAAACTTAAATCTTGCTCTTATATTAATTTGATAAATTGTATACTGACTGTTCTTGAGAAGAAGATTTTTGAAGATATTTTCCTATATAAACCTATGTAAAACTTCGGGCCCCTACTGTGGCCCCATCTTGACCCCAGCAGCCACCATATGAACAAGCTTAAATCTACACTCTAACAGGATGATCCCATATTAATTCGATAATTTTTACACTGACTGTTCTTGAGAAGAAGATTTTTAAAGATATTTCCAATATAAACCTATGTTCAACTTTGGACCCCTATTGTGGCCCAATCTTAGCCCTGGCAGTCGCCATTTGAACAAATTTGAATCTACTCTCTATCAGGATGCTTCCATATAAGTTTAGTGATTTTTGGTCCAGTGGTTCTAGAGTAGAAGATTTTTAAAGACACTCCCCCAATTTTTAATGTTTGTCAATTATCTCCCCTTTGATAAGGGCCTGATCCTTCATTTGAATAAACTTGAATCCCCTTCACCCAAAGATGCTTTGTGCCATGTCTGGTTGAAATTGGCCCAGCGGTTCTTAAGAAGAAGTCGAAAATGTTCACAATGCTTACAGACAGGCGGACGACGGGTCAGAAAAGCTAACTTTAACCCTCGGTTCAGATGAGCTAAAACGACAATTCAAACAACGTAAAAAGAACGATACGCGTTATTTAATAAGCTAACGTAAACAACAGACATCCCTGTTTTCTACTACATGAAATCAAACGATACTACTGGAATATTAAGAGCAGTGAATGTAGTCGATTTACAAACCAGAATAACAGAAAACATAATACCAAAAAACTCCTATAGCTGTATATATGTGACTTGATTACACAATACTTACACCAAAACAAAAGTCTTAGGACTGTATGCTCTAAAACGTGAAAATTAAATGTGTGCATATGCAAGATCAAAGATGTATATACTCATATCGTTTGTATCATATCATTTCCCTTGTCTTTTATATCCAGATTTTGATTATATGTACCGAGAGAAATGTTGAGAACGTCATTTAAGAAAAGATGGGAGTATGTAATGGTATCACTCTATGTTATAAATTGATTGTATAACATTTAATAAAATATTCTTTCATTTGTACAATTAAATCTTGTTCTTACTGTTTACACTGGATGAAAATATGGTTTCCGCTTTCCTGAATCTAGGTTTACGACTGGTTTCCGTACTGAAACTTTAAGTTTCCGTACGGTTTCCGCAAACTGAAACTTAAGCCGTCCACGAATCCAGTTGGTTTCAGCTGCAGAAACTATGAAGTTTCCGTATGGTTTCCGCAAGCTGAAACCATCTGGATTCATGGACGGCCTAGGTTTCCGCACTGCGGAAACTTGCTGAAACTTGGAAGTTTCCGCAAGCTGAAACCATCTGGATTCGTGGACGGCCTAGGTTTCCGCACCGCGGAAACTTGCTGAAACTTGGAAGTTAGTTAGTTAATGGGGTTTTACGCCACTTTCGACAATCTTTCAGTC
>JACSZP010037713.1:0-11857 GCA_016161895.1 Pinna nobilis | reverse complement strand
TGATAGAATCAAGTATTCCCCTTTTTATTTTAGTTCAATTTGTACAACAGCCATACAGTAAACTGTGCTTGCTTGTGTAAGCACACAAAAATATTGCCATAACAACTTAATCAGTAAGATATGTTCATGAAACACTAAACCACCAAAAAAGAGAATGTTATTTTCTTTCTGTGGAGCTAGGGTCATGACTAACAGTTTCAAAAGAAAATTTTAATTTATGACATATGTATTTCTCTAATAAGTTTATAGAGAAAAACTTGAGAAGTTGAATAGACAAATGTGCTTTATTAGCATTAAAACTCAAGACACTAACATTATCATACCATTTCTTAAAGTTATACAAGGTATATAAGTAATAACCTGTTTGTTTTGTTCTATTGTTATTGAACATCCCACTCAAGAATCTTTCACTTACATTGTATATGGAGACATCAGCATAAGCCAGTGAAGGGCAAAAAATTTGGCCCATGCTGGGCATTAAGGCCATTGAGCAGGGAGGATTCTTTAACATGTTGTAATCTACTTTGATACAGTCAACTGCAGTGCAATATGGCTTCAAACCCAAAACCTCATGATCAGAAGGTGACCACGCTAACCACTGAGCCATGGCAGTTCCTATTGTAATCTAGCTGTAACCATGGGGTGTTATCATGGTGAAACAGTTAACATTATAATAAAAGATTGCAAAGCTCATCTTGTTGCGTCTTCCTTATATTGATAAAAAGTTTCCATAACCCATTGGCCAAGTATCAAAATGGTGTTTTCTATTTTCTTAGACTGATTCATTGTAGTCTGTGGTTTTCAAAGGGTCAACATCCACCCAAGGAGGAAAAAATAGGTCATGGACTGTATTTGAATCTACATATAAATGCAACATACATGTATATGTGAGTCTGGTTAGCCTTCAAGTTTATTGTTAGAAAAGAAAATGTTTAACATTAGTGTAAACGCATGCATGTACAACTTTGTGTGGTAAGCTAAAGAGGCACATTGATGGAAATACAATAGGACGTACAGATGTCATACGGCCTCTGTGGCCGACTGGTTAGCGTGTTGGACTTCGAGCCAAGGGGTCCGGGGTTCAATTCCCGCAGCGCCACTCCGCGGTTGGCCGTCCATATCTTTCGGATGAGTCAGTTAAAACTGAGGTCCCGTGTCACAGTAGGTATTGGCACTTTAAAGAACCCTCCCTGCTCTACGGCCAGCAGTGCTGAGCACAGACAAAATTTGTCGCCCTTCACCGGCACCCGGTGACGTCTCCATATGAGATAAATATTCTTGAGTAGGACGTTAAACAACAACGCAACAACAACAACAGATGTTATACAAATGTAAGGATTTGGAATTACACATATTGATCATTCTTGATTCATTAAACCTTACCAGATAAAATGAAAAAGAAACTTACTCATTTCTTTTGAGTCTTATTTTATGCAATCGGCCTGCAATTGCAAACTGGAATGTTACAGATGGGAGGTGTTCATATATACCCTGCAAAAATAAAAAAGTTGTGAACCAACACATTTACATGGGGATTAGCTTGCAAATAAAGATTACAATACTGGTACATGTATACATATGAAAAAAATTCCCTTTTCAAAGAAATTTGTTAATCAAATTACATGTATTCTGAGACAAAATTCTCCATTGACAATTTTAATATACATGTATTCACTTGTAAAACATAGATATTTGTAAATCATGTATTGAGAATTGTCTTGTAAAATACATGTATAGACATATATATACAAGGTAAATATATATTTATTGAGAATTTGTCTTGAAATATACATGTACAAACTGATAACACATTCTATGACATCTAGAGTAAGGTAAAGTACATGTACATTTACACATGTGATTTATAATTTTCAAACTTTATACTCATTTATACAAATGCTTGTACAGGTATATATATATACATATGTAAATTATTCTACAGCTACATGCAAAAGAAAAAGAGAGTAGTTGAGGCAAACATGTGTACACACACATACTGTATCGGTAACCAAAATGTCTTGGTTTCTAAGATCATAGAAGAATATATAGTTATGCCACTCCAACTGTTTAAAAACAAAAAATCTGATATAGATTGTAGTGTACCTGGTGTTTATTTGTTTGCTGATTTCAGAGAAATCCCAAAGATGGTCGACATTTACATGTACACACCAGAATAAGAGCCTGCTCAAGCTAACTTAAAATCTAAAACATGGATTCAGGAAAGGGATACAACTTATGTTATTGACATAATTACAAGTAATCAACAATGGCACTCACTAGCAATTTATGTTCCTTGGTGGAAATTCCAATTAAGTCATTCCTGTAAACTCGTTTTGGATACACAATCTCAAATGGTCGAGGTACGTTGTCAAATAAATATTGGTTATAAGTATACTTTCTTAGCAGCGTGCTGAAGTCATATCCTGAAAATGGAAAATAAAAAATCTTTTACTGGTTAAAGGTACACTTGGACTGGTTCAGCAAAAATTTGTTGTACACAAGATAATGACGGAAATATGTACAAATGGATGTTATTAAGAGATTTACACAGATAGTCCAATCAATGTTTAAATGTCCATGCTGGACATACTTTGTCCGCATAATTCACCCTACTTACAAGTTATTGGCCATGCCTGTTAACATGGCGGGAAATGAATACAACCCCTAGTCTTGTATTTTTGATTTTTTAAACGACGATATCTATTGCGTGCATATTTTTTGTATATCAGCTACATCCTCTAATTATATGCTGGTGCAAATGTGATATTTCAATTTTTTAATTCTGTGAAGATGAAAAATGAGTCCAAATGTATATTTAACAAAATTATAGCATGAACATATACATGTACAAGGCAGTACAGGCAGAATGAATACATTCATTGTATGTAATGCAATGAAGGACACTACAAATACGTCACACACACACACAAACGCATGCATTTTGTTTGCTTTTTGTTTTATGCCATAGGGCCTACTTGAAAATTTTTCAGTCATAATATGGTGGTGGTCAGTTTTTATTGGTGGAGGAAAAAACCCGTTTAGAAAGTTATCTGGAAAGAGACAACTGACCTTCTGCAAGTAAACTGACAAATTTTCTCACATAATCAGCTTAGGTTCTGGGGAGATGAGAGGTGTAAAAGTAAATGGTTTGAAGTGTAATATTAATATTGTAATCTAATGCTCTAACCGTTCTGTCATGGTAGCAAGCAACATGTGCATGTGCAATTCACCATTTCTTCTTTCCGAAAAGTGTTATTATCTTCTCTGTTTTGTACATGTACTGATGTAGCACAAGAATCTTGATCTTAGATCATTATTTAACCATTTCCAGGGCAAACTGACATACATTTGTAAACGGTTATGAAATTTAAAGATCAATTGATAATGATGCCATAATCAAACCATTATTTTACATGTATGTGCTGTTTTTTTCCCTGAATAGATCTTGGCTTTTGATGAAAAAGGGAGGTAACAACACTTTGTGATTGCTTTCACTTATATGGAGGTTTCACCAAGGCTGGTGAAGTGCAAGCAATCTGGCCTATGTTTGGCACCTATTGCTATGGCCTAGAGTAATGAGGGTTCCTTTACCAGCAGGTGTCAACACCTACTGTGACACGGGTAGAGCTGCAACGAGTCAGGAACTCTCCGATTCAGTTCTATATTAATGCCTCAATTCGATTTTTTTTTTCTATTTGAGTTTTTTTATGATAGATTTTATAATTATCTGATTTTTCCTTACATTTGTTAATGACATAATACATTGTATAAAAATCTTATCTCGACCTCAAAATTTAATCACTTAGGAGAAAATTTCAATAAATAAAAAGGTGAATGGCAGTGTTTGTTATTTACACATATGAAAGTATTCAAAGTACAATGGTAAAATAGTAAAATAATAGCCTTTTCGAAGCCGATTTGTTTCTGATTATGCAACTTGTGATTCGGGTCAGAGGTAAGAATCACGATTTTCGGTTTGAGTTGTTGCAGCTCTATAGACACAGGACCTTGGATTTTAGTTACTGTCTCATCAAAAAAAAACAAGGAATTTAAGCCAACCAAAGAGTTAACCTGACTGTTCCACAGTGGTCTCTTCTGTAAAATGGAAGGGTAGTACATGTACATGCACATGCACTGAACTATATAGCACAATGATAAAATGTACATGAATGTATGAAACCCATAGTAGTATGAGGTTTGTATACATGCATGAGCTGTAAAAAGATCATTCTAAACATCAATAGGTATTCATTCTACATGTAAATTTCAAGATTAAGTTATTTCCAACATGGATCAATACGTGTACATGTAACTTAGTCATTCAGTCAGTTAGAAGTATTATGTGCAGGTATCATTAGGTCTCAGATTACATTGCAAAACCACAAAGCACTCTGTGACAGAAAACAGATTTAAAGCACATGACACCAATAAGCACAATTCATTGTACTTTATATCCCAATTTGTTAAGAAAAAAAGTGAGAACTGACCTTTTAAACTGCTCGTAATATACATTCACATGTACATGTACAATAACCAATAATAATGCATTGTATATTCATGATACTGGAACAACTTTAAATCAAACATTTCTCCTGTTCATTATTTGCAAGATCCAGCCTCTGTAAGTGAAGATACATGTACCAGGTTTTCCACATTGCTGCACTTGTGTAATTCAATGGCATGCTTATATTTCAGACAATCATTTATAAATACAAGAGGTTGGAGTTTCTGTTTGAGACCATAAAAATTCACACATCTTTCAAATACATGTATATTATTAACTCAATAACTGTCTAAACTGACTTTACAGATAACTTGTTTTGTTTGTTTGTGTTGTTGTTGTTTAACGTCCCACTCAAGAATATTTCACTCATATGGAGACGTCACCATGTGCCGGTGAAGGGCGACAAATTTTGCCTGTGCTCGGCACTTATGGCCATAGAGCAGGGAGGGGTCATTAACGTGCCAACACCTACTGTGACACAGGAACTCGGTTTTTACTGTCTCATCCGAAAGACAGGGACGGCCAACTGCGGAGTGGCACTGCGCGGATTCGAACCCCGGACCCTTCGATTCGAAGTCGAACACGCTAACCACTCGGCCACGGAGGCCCCACAGATAACATGTTACCACAATCAAGTGCCATAACAATTTGTTCATATATAGTGTAAATTGAATCTAGGAACTGAAAAGGGCACACAATTTCATATGCAAGAGGGCCTTATAACGCATGAAAATTGGTTTCAAGGGCACCTGCACATTAATGTGCTTATATATCCTCCACATACTCATTTAAAATACCATTCATTGAATGATAATAGAACACTTTTGCTTTAGAAACAGACAGATTTAATCATTTTTATTTTGTTCAGTCTATAAGTCCTAGAGGTAATATTTTTGGTACAGGTATAGGAAAGGGCATGGCACTGACAAAAAAGGGCATGGTGTTTCAGAAAATGGGCATGGCGCAGCGCTATGCTATGTTGCTCTAGGTTCAACACTAAATTATATTATTACCCCATTCATTGTTTCATACTGGTAGGGTAAATGTACAAATGTACATGTACTATATATACTGGTATATATATGTAAACGATATATCTTTGTATACATGTACATGTATATCAGTACACATTATGGTTTTATCATTTCACCCCTGAACAGCTACATGTAGCATACTTGTACAAAATGTACATATTTATTATATATTATAACATTATTACACGTACATGTAAAAAAAATCCCTTCATGTTCAAAATTCACCATTTAAGTTCTTAAGCAGTATGCCTAAACTTCTCTTGTGAATATCTTGATTAATTTCATGATATACTGTAGTGTTTTATTACCAACAACTGAAGAATAACTCATTAACTGTACACCGATAGGTAGCTTCTGTACTTAAATAGTTCTTTGCTTTTGTTGTTTTTGGCTACAGAAATTTTCAGTCCTCTTGTAGGCTACCGGAACATACACGTACGTGAGAAACGTATATAAATGTACATGCTAAAGATCATTTACCACTAACATTCTGTAAGATCTGACTGGTAGACCGTAAATGTACTTTCATATAGGCTATCTGATAGTGAATTGACATGAGGTTGATATATATACATGTATGAAGATTCTACCAATATCATTTGGTTATAAATGAAAATCGAGTCAGGTGCAATTCATTTTCAAAGTCTGAATCTTTGCTTTACAGATCTACATGTACCAATAATGATAAAAATGTATCCTCTGTACTAACTACTATTACAGTACAATAATATTACTGTAATTGCAGTAGAATGGTAAAATAATATGCATTGTATGGTTAGAGCATTAATCCATCTCCGACTCCATTTTTAATACAAAAATTATGAGAAATAAAACACAAGAAAATAAAAAATCTCATATTCAGATCTACAATTTCTCTAGTTACCGTACAGTGCAACGAAGAAGATATTTTACTATTTTTGACTTTTCTTAACCCTTCTCAAACCTTCGTTGCACTGTAGGCTAGTTACAGTGCAACAAAGAAGGTATTTCACTATTTTGACTTTTCTAGCCCAATCTTCGAAGGGTAGGAAAAGTCAAAATAGTAAAATACCTTCTTTGTTGCAATGTAACTTCACTGTAGGCCTAACTACAATTTCTCAATATTTCATTCAGGACACCACCAACCCCCTGGTTACAGCTGCGGTGAAGAAGGTATTTTGCTATTTTGACTTTTCTTAATGGGTAAGAAAAGTCAAAATAATAAATTACATTCTTCGTACAACTGTAACTACCCCCCCCCCCCCCCCCCCCCCCTCCCCCAATTTCCATCAACAAGTAAAACAGCATTGATCATTGATGTAGGCTAGCATTGAGATGATTGATTCAAATGATTGATTTCAAATAAAAAATCATGTTAAAATGGTTTGTTATTAATTGAACATGTGGATCTACTCGTCGTATTTACTGTGACGTAATGTGCTTGGTGAGGAATCCATAGGATGACTCATCTCGCTGAACAATAAAGAGACTAAAATACTTCACTCGTCTTCTGCTGGAGTTCGAGGAAAATCAATAACACAAACCGATCGCTAATCTCGGAAATATCAAAATTACAAACCAACGAAGTTTCTTTACCTGAGCCAGCGAATAATCCTCCGTATAAATTAATGAAAATATGAATCCATAAGTAGTATTTGATTTCCATATCAACGTTGAACTTAAACGATTAAGATTAGAAAACACATTCTGAATTGAAACAACATCACTCGCTCCTATCCCGACAGCCGACGCTTGATTTTTTCTCTCCGATCTGCTTCAATTCAACGCTTAGATTTTCTAATGTCATCATAAGCGCTTGAAGTGAAAGGCTCTATGCTCTCTCAGTGAGCAAGATCTGTCTGAGAGCTCTAGGGTTGAGCGGGGGTTGTGTTGTACTATGTAGGCTAGGATCTAACATCAGTCATGAAAAACTTGGTAATTTCACGGGATCGTGAATGATTGCACAGTTATATTTTTTTTATTTAGACAGAGACATCAGTATACATGTATGGCTCTGTCTCTGATGTAGAATATTCAATATTGGGGAAAAACTTACTATTGAAATCTTTAATGGAACGACTGTCAGTCGAAATAGTCCCTGGCTGAGATAAATTTTATTTTTTCAAAATGAACTTCTTGACAGACTGTTCTTCACTCTTTCAGTTTCAGTTAAATTTGTTACATGTAGCCGTCGTGGGAATTTTCTGAGTAAAGCAAACGACCTCTTATTGTTTGTTTCTACCAGAGACGTATTTATACGTCTACGATGTATCAGAATTGCAAAAAAGTTTGATAGACTTTATGTTTTTGTGTCACGTGCGAGCAATGGCGTTATCAACACGACCATGTGCAATAGTTTTATTGGCGATCAGTCCCAAAATGTGGCCTGCAAATCCGAAGATCCCAAGGAGAAGCCAGTGGTCAAGTGGTCATATCTGGTGACTGGCCGCTCCAGTACCAACAAAGACTCTCAAGAAATAGCAAAAGAGATCTACTTACAAGTTCTAAAAAACAATGACACGCATTACAATCCAATAAAAAGTATAAACCACTCCCTCTTGCGTCCTAGAAGTAGTCTAAATAGCTACACACCTCTGTATTTTATTTAATCATCAATTTCAAACAGCAAAAAATCCTCAAATAAAGCAATATTTCGGAAGCCTGCGAATCAGAATAAATCAGAAGCTAAAGCTAGACGTAAAACAAGGGAGAACGTTAACGCGGTCTTGTTAACGTTGGTCTTATATAAGGAAGGGTGATACAACTAGGACCCACATCCGAGGGTCAATTTAAATCTAGTTGCAGTTCTTAATAGACAGGGGATAGAAAACATTTCGAACGAAACTGGTTTTAGTCAAATTTGGTTATCGCAAAACATAGAAAACTTTGGTCAAACAAGTTTACAAAGACTAAAGGATCAATATAATCAACTATGAAGAGACATTATTTATCAAACTAAAAAGTTTGTGTTTCAGAATTTACAAAGTCAACTTTCAATTTGAAAAATATCTTCGTAATCTGAATTAGAAGCAAACATATTTTCTAATACGTTACCGAACTACCAACCAGACTTCCTGTGGAAGTATGACAGATGAGGAAACATCCAAAGGAGAGATGGGCTGTGTAAACTCAGTGACCAAAACGTTAATGGCGATGAGTGCAATGTAAATGTACCATTATTTTTTTTTTATTGCAGTTTTATCTCAAATAGTCAACCAAAATATTTTATTGTAAAATTTACCCCCCCCCCCCCTTTTCCACTCTTGAAAGGCCCTGTACATGACGGTTTATGCCTGAGAACCATGCTATTATCGCATTGCAAACGTGGTTTTTCGATATAAGGGAGGTAGCTCGTACAGATGGAAGCGCCCATTGATGAACTTATCGAAACTTGCCATGTAAATGATACGACATATTCAGAATTACACAATTCTGTCGGTACTAGGTTTGGAAGTATTCAATACATGGATAAACCTGCAAATATTAAATTATTACGGTAGAGTAGATATAGCCAATATTTACTTATATTATTGTAAAATTGAGTACCGAAATTGCGGAGACCTTTTATATTTATCATGTACCTATCAAAAATTAGGAAGATGACAGATTTAAGATGCACTTGATCCGTCAAAACGGCCACTTATAGTACTAACATCATGTTGCAATAGTTGAGGTTTGTCGGGAAATCCTATGCCCTATATTAAATCCGCTTTAAACATGGTCTGACCCATGGAACTTGAGAATTTATTCAGCTCCAATTAATGAATACTTAATTCTGACTGGTCGAGAAGCAGGAATTTAATTTTCAGACTTATGTTTTATCAGTGGTGCCCAGTCCTGTACGCGACAGACTTTTGAAAACTTCATGTTATGATGTATATAAGGCCCTATAGAATATTCTATTATATTAGCAAAGCATTTTCTATCCCAAGGGAAAGCAGCGATAATGATTAGCCTACATGTATCACCCCTAAAACAATCTTTATTTGGTCAAAGAAGCAAATTGTATTCTTCATTTTAAAAAAGGCTTAGAAGAAAGGTGTTTCGTCATAAAGATATTTAGTCTTGCATTCCAGCATATTTCAAGTTCAAATCTACACCTACATTTTCTACATCTACTATTGCATCTACTATTATCTACAGTGCCTAGATATAGACCACCCATACATAACAATACACAATCCAACTTATTATTGTTATTGTTCTTCATCTTCTTTTAACTATAGTCCAACTGGACATGTTGTTACTGATGATGTTAATATACATGTAGTTAAAATGAGGACCTGAAATCACTAATTTTGAAAAAGGTCCTAAATTTAGAGAACATTGTTTTTCAATTGGCGTCAGAAATTCATCTCAATAATGAATTATGTCGAAGATTAGGTCAGATGATGGACTAAATATGAAAATGAAGAGCTTGATGCCTCATCAAAATGGATAAAAAGTATAAGAGGAGTATTGATATCACGCGCTGGACACGTTAAAACAAAAATGCATACCATCTATCCTTCTGTGTTTAGTAAACCAGAAAAAATGCAAGAATTAGATAGGTCAAACGAAGAATATGTTTTTGTTCATTTGACATCTTTGTTTGTAAGGTTCATTGTTACAAATGTCTTCTGGACGAATTTGGCATCAGTTGGTAATAGCAACTATACTCCAAATACCGTTCCAAAAGTTGAAATTCTTCAAACTCATACTTCAGTTTTACGCACATTCAATATTCAAGTCAATGGGACGAATGGATATGAGTTACCGTATCTATACTAGATTCCTTAACTTAAGTGAAACCCTTACAAAGATGAATTGCTGGATCCAGTGAATGTTCTTCCTAGTCCCTATCCGTAATCATCATGAAAATATTCAGAACTGTGAAGGGTCAACTTCAAACGTATTGTGCCAAGACATATGCCAGAAGTGGTGTAAATCAGATGTGGATTCAGTGGAGTGAAAAAGGGTGATATTTGAAGATACAAAGGGGACATTCAAAATGCAAAAGTTGAAAAACAGACAACACCATGGCCAAAGCAAAAAGAGACAGTAACACAAATAGTAATCCACACAACAAGACGTATAAAACCAAAAATAGATCTAGAGTAACACGAACCCCACCAAAAATCAGGGGTGGGTTCTGGTGCTCCAGAAGGGCAAGCAACTCCTTTTATGCGCGCGGCATCCGTCGTATCTCCAAAGTCTCCAATCTGGCAATTAGTCTTATCCGGTGACGATTGTAAACGGAAAAAGGGCGACAGCAAATCAGATGTGGATGCTAAAAAAACTTCTAGCAAATTTGAAGTCACAACACTTTTCTCAAATCAACAGAACATAAAAACAAGCATTAAAACATAGGACATTTCAAAACTTTACACGACCATTCCTCATAATAAGTTAAAGATGACACTTTTTGGTATCATAGAGAGTTGCTTCTTGAACAAAAAATTGGAAAATGAAATCAGTTCATATCTGGTGATCGGTCACTCAAAATATTGCTTTGTTAAGCACCCCTCTGATTCAATGCTCTGAATCTGATATGAAAAAGATGCTAGAGTTCCTCATTGACAATATTTTCGTAGTCTTTTGTGACCGTGCCTTACAACAGACTGTTGGAATTTCCATAGGGACGAGTTGTGCTCCCCTGTTAACCGACCTGTTATTATATTCTCGAGAGGCAGAGTGTATTCAAAAGCTGCGTGAGAGGAAAAAGTCTCTTGCTGTTGTCGACGTCGACTTCCCATATTTATGTAGCAATGTTCTATCATTATCGGAATATGATGTTTATGTCTCGCAACTGATTCGATAAGCAACAACTTTAATCAAGGCATGCTACTGATAAACAAGCTGATGTTTCAGTGATTCCGATAATCTCGTTTAATGTTAGCAGTTCGTAAATTCTAAGGTCGTTACAACGGTCCAGCCGTTACAACCTGTCATTGGGTCGAACGCTCTCGTCCAATTCCAATTGTTAGGTCGCTCTTCAGGCACAGATAATGATTACGGATTTCCTGATCAACATAAGGCTCACGGCGATTGTGACCGGTCGATGAGAATGCTTATTCCTCCTAGACACCTGATCCCACCTCTGGATATAAGGATCAGAGTTTGCCCGACTCTTTATTTGTATTCCTCATATACGAACTATGAGATTGATCACTGTTCGGTACCTTTAAAAAAATTACCATTTCATGAACCATAAAGATATTGTTGCTCCTGGAAACTATATTTATCATTCATATCTTGGTTTTAGTTTCGCGTAAAAGCTTCCCTTCAAATATTTCAGCTGCGTTACTCTTGATTAAATATGCAATTTATGGGGTTTTTTTTATGTTCGCTCTGTTATATA
>JACSZP010037711.1:0-17467 GCA_016161895.1 Pinna nobilis | reverse complement strand
TTTCTCACAATCTTCAGTGGTTAGAGGAGAATAACCACATACAAATAGCCAATACTTTCTCTCTGTACATGTGTTTGAATAAGCGCCCTTGCTCCTGTCCTTATATTACCGTCGTCATAATTTTGCGATCTACAGGGTTTGGAGTAGTTTAACGCATTCTTCACAAAAGCGATGATTGTTTTTTTTTTCAAATAAAGGTTACCTCTGTACACCGTACATCTACGTATTGCTGTGTGACTAATTTTGCACAAATGTTGTAATAAGATAATATCACTGCAGCGTAAATTTATATAGGTAAGTAAACATACTGACCACAATACAGTGACCTCACGATAAAACTATAGGCCGTAATTAGCGACGTACAGAAGTAAGTGCAGTAAACTATTATGAGAGGATTAAAACATCGTTGAAGTGTACATGTAGGGCCTTCAGTATATTAACTGTTATTGCAGACTAAGTAGGCAATCACACTGACCACGTCAACGTTATGAATCGATTGTTTTATTTCAGAGCCACATTTGAGCTACCTTAGATAATAGAAAAGGCGTAAAAGCCTCTAAAAATAAAATGACTATTTTATCTGCTATATTGCAGGGTAATCAGACTAGCCATTACACAGGCATGTGATCTCATGACAAAATTGTCTTAATATTAGCTCAACATTTGAATTAGCGAAGATAACGTAAAAGTCGCTAAAATAAGAATACCACTAACTAGATATTGTGTTATATTGCAGATGTGGATTACTGTGCTTGCTTATGAGGATTGTCGTGGTAATACAACACGTTCAAACGGATTAAACTGTTGCAGTGAATGTCAACCGGGCTATGGACTGGCCAATAATTGCACAAATGACACGGATACTCAGTGTAATAAGTGCATTGTGGGTAAAACATTCTCCCCGTCATCACAACACCGAGAACCCTGTACGGCTTGTAAAAAGTGTAAGAAATTTGAGCACGTGGAAAGTCCATGTAACGCCACACACGACACTGTGTGCGAGTGTAATATTGACTTTTATTATTCAAAAGAAAAAAATGGCTGCCAATTGTGTACATTTTGTCCGGTAGGTTCCGGTGTAACCAGAAAATGCCTGGGAATGGAGAATTCCGTCTGTGTTAAGTGTCAGAACGGCACCTACTCTGACGTGGTCAGCGCAATGGCGTCGTGTAAGCCATGTACAAAATGTACAGATCGTCAAATAACACTAGTGAACTGCACAACAGAACAGAATACAGTTTGTCTAGGTAAGTAAATGGTAAAAAGAATACAATCACCTGCTGTTACGCACATCTTTTTAAAAGTTCTTGCAATGCGATGTCTGTCATGGGGCAGTTCAATGCTTAGGCTACATGTTGTATTATGTTCCAAGTATCTATACAACGCAAAGTGGGCCTAAAACAAAGTTCCTGTTTTGAAAATCTTCAATAATTTGAAAAATTAACATCATAAAACAAATTTGTTTAGGGTAGTTGGTGTAATGATTCCAAAACTTTACGCAACTTAAGATGTGTTTCCGCTTGTTTGCACATTTTGGACGAACGGGACATGTGTTTTGTTTTCTACTGTTGGTTGGTTAACGCCCATTCAAGAATCGTTCACAAGATAGGGATAGCCAACAGTCTACATTTGGTAGAAATCTTGGGATTCTTGACGTTATCGCATCGTCCAGCTACATTATTTTGTCTTACATTAGTTAACCTTTCATTATTCACATTGGATTAATGCATTGACTAATGAGACCTAGAGCAGTATGTCAAACAGGGATCGGCTAAGCACCACCCCAATCGTGCATCGTTTATCGTTTATAATAATCACAGGAAAATTTATCTTTAAATGGCATGTACGTCATAGCAAGTTGTTCAATTTAGGTACGTGACAAATTTATCTGAGAGAGGATGACATAATGATTCTGAGAGTAATATATGAACATTACAAAACAGAAGCCTGTAGATACAGAGATCAGTGGTGGATATACGTGGTTGGTTCGGTTTATGCGTATCAGATATTTCTTTGATATAATGTTTAGCATATACAATTTTTCTATTACATAATATGACTATATATATTCGACATACACGGACATGATCAGGCGAAACAAATATTATGCGCAACTAGGTTCAAAACTGCATCTTCCATAAGATAAACGAAATATTGCATAATGTTTACTCCTTCGCCCCGAGTTTTGCCAACTCACCCAAAGTCCACTTCTAAAGTCAAGTGATCAGAATGACTACCACCCATGAGGTCTCAACATAGTACATTGTAAATATATTTCCCTGTGGCATTACATCTGGTTAAGACCTTATCTACAAGATGTCGATCGTTGCAAATATTATATTAAGTATAAAAATATCGACAAACAGACAAAACCATGGCCAAAACAAAAAGAGACAACACTACGTACAGACAATACCATGGCCAAAATAAAAAGGGATAACACTTGTACTACAAACAGAAATTCATACCACAACATATATAACTATAGATAGAGTAACATAAACCCTTCTAAAATAGGAATGAGTTCAGGTGCTCCGAAAGGGTAGGCAACTCCTGCTCCGCTCGCGGCACCCTTCGTGTCACCTGTATTTATGCAATACACGTAGTCTTAGAAGTGACGACTTTTTTTATTTCTGATGTACGATATATATTGAAACAAAAGACTTAGATTGAAGAAATAAACGTAAAGAAATCACGAAAACATGTATTTTTCGAAGTTAAGAGATTTCTTTTCTGCAACAGGGAGTAAAACATTCAGATTGCGTATACGGATAACACAGTATATTTTATAATAAATAAGAAACAAAGAAAACTTTAACCTCTGATGAACATTCTTGGACAGTGTTGCATGAAACGAACATCAGAACTCAAATGTTGTTTTCGTGTTCAGGCTGATGCACTCTTCAGTTTTTGACGTGACCTTTGAACTCAGAATTGAATTCCAAGCATGCACACATGGATCATTTACACCACTGACATTGATGCATGGGTGTCATTGTCTCATCCGAAGGACAGGAAAAGTCTTGTAATCTAGACACTTACAATTCGATGCTGTTAGGCTAGTGGTACACCTTCCTTTGGACATATATCATGACCGTTCAGTTTTTACCTTATTTGGGCCTTGTGAAAGTAATAAAGCACATGCACGTAAGCGCAGAGGATGAGGACGTTTTACGACATACATTTACGCTTGGGAGCGTCCTCTGTTGCCGCGCTAATATCATTTTTACGATATGATGAAATTAGTCGCAACGGATCATTATCTTTATTGTCGCTGACAAGATTTGTTTGATGCCGGCATCTTCAAAGCGAATGACATAATAATTACTTGCAAAAATACAACAAAACAAGTTGAGGTTGAAAATGTTCCAATTATTTGCATATAGATTGTTTTCAATCATTGTAAGTGTGTGATGCGTGTTGGATGTTTGCACGATGATTGGTATAATAACAATTCGCACTAATGGCCACAGTTACAGAAAAACACTGATGATTATCCCAATCCTTGCAAAACTGATACAAAAATGACAGCGGAAATTGTCTGTGACCTTGACCCAGCTACCATTGTCAACAATAGGTCACGGACCCTGTTATGGCCAAAATTCGCTAATTATAACTGAAAAACGGAGAACCGCAAAATAAACCCAATTTATAAATAATTATATCGTTAGATAATGGATAGTCGTTATGTCAGAATATTTCTAACATTTTGGTAGATTGTGATTTGGGGAGTTTATTTGTGATTGATGGTGTTGCGTAGGGATTGTCCGAGGTAGCATCAACTATTTACATAAAATCGGACGAACTTTTTAAAGTGCATCTTTTGAAATATTCCTCGTAATTTCTAAACAATTTGGCTGTAAATTTCGCCTAAAAACTTTTAGTCGTACCTTCACCGGTACACGCTGACGTCTCCATATGAGTGAAACATTCTTGAGTGGGACGTTAAACAAAAATACAACAATGTACTTTAATAAGCCTAAATACAGCGCGTAAATTTTTAACATGTATTTAAATGAATACAACCCTTAAACTGTATCGATACAGATAATACTTATAGTTTCCTGGTGTGTATCTGCCTAGATATCAACTCTTTACCTGTGTTAATGCAGAAAACACTAGTAAATCTTAATCTATGTTTAAGCAGATACCCGCCATAAAATCTTATAACGTCTATCAGCCTAGATATCAATTGTGAACTCTAAACCTGTGTCTAAAATCTAAATAGATATCGCAATAAACCTTTAATCTGTCTAAACAGATTCCAAATAAACACTTAATCTGTGTCTAGATATCCCAGTAAACTCTTAATCTGTGTCTAAACAAATATCCCAAATAGACTCATAATCTGTGTCTAAATAGATATCCCAAATAGACTCAAAATCTGTGTCTAAATAGATATCCCAAATAGACTCATAATCTGTCTAAATAGATATTCCAAATAGACTCATAATCTGTGTCTAAATAGATATCCCAAATAGACTCTTAATCTGTGTCTATATAGCTATCCCAATAAATTCTTTAACTTTCTCTATATAAATATTCAAGTAAACTCTTAACCTATGATTATAGATAGATCCGCTGTAACTTTGAACTTGTGTCTATATAGAGATCTTGAACTTTCAACCGAGGTTTATACAGATATCTATGTAAACTCTTAACGTTGTCTGTTTAGATATCCACGTGAACTATTAACGTTGTTTTATCTATAGACTCTGTTTGAACTTTTATCCGTGTCTAATATATATCACCCGTAAATTCGTAGTGTGTATTTCTCATGATATCTCACGTGAACTCTTAATCTTTCAGTTTGTCTATTCAGATAGCAATTTACTGTTATAACGTGTAACTCTCTGTATCCCGTAAGCTCCTTAATACGTTGTTTTTATTTTGATAATCATGTACCCTCTTCCCAGTGTCTAGTTAGTAAACAGTCAGTATTCCATAAATCACCGGCTTTAAACATCATCCCGCTTTATTCGCAGACAAGCGTGATGTATTGATTTGAGGATAACCGCGACGAAGCATTAGCTGGTGTGTTATCCTTATATCAGAATTCGTTTTTCGTAAATTTATGTCCTTTTTAGAACTTGAATAATTCGTATCAATACAAAATCACTGATGCTGATATTTTTACAGAAATCGTTCACATGAAGAAAGAAAGCTTTGATCTTGTTTAACACAGCGACGAAATTGATTTACTGATAGCTTGGAGGATATTCATTTATTTTTAGTCCATTTTATAGCAATATTTATTACCATGTGAGCAAGTTGTATGCTTACAGTTCAGCAGCTGTCCTACCCTTGTCGTTTTATGATGTAGAATTTCTACGTATCTATATGTGTATATCTATTTATGCATTGGCCCCTCAATAATGCGAACACCTGTTAAGACTGGTCTGATTACCGAAGTGGTCTTTTAAGTAAGGTTGTCTATTTGCGAGGCTCTACTGAGCGGGTAGACGCACAAGAATCAATCCCCAACCTTACTTAGGAGACCACTTCGGTAATCAGACTAAATTTCGCCAGTCACTTACATAATTGCGTGGTCTAAATAGCGAGGTTCCACTGTGTATGCCTACTGCTAGCCATGGATTGTTCAAGATCTGTGATCAGCCTACCGAAGAAAAAGTGCTGAGCGGCTCGAAAAAGGGCGTGTAGATAGAAAAGTTCTACTCTACTTGGGGTGGTGGTGTCAACTTATCTGGGATCTAGCGGTAACATTTGAGAAATGTTTGATATCGGTAACAGGAGAGTTTATATACAGCCTAAATGTACACTACTCGTCAAAGGTCCGATCTCCCTCAATAAATTACCTCGGCTATCTTAAGATATATAGACCTCTGTATAAAACCACCTGTTCATAAGGACCACATATGTCCGCTCTAATAATACAAAGAATAAGAACCCAGATTGATCGCTTATAAACATAAGTGAAGGATATATGCGTCATAGTAAAACATAAACCCGCCTTAATAGTTGCATCAAAGATATGTTAATTCTTACTCGAACTTTTGGAGAGTTGCGAGCTGAAAATAAGACCTTGTTGAAACAGAGATGAAACATCATTACACATTTTATTAACATTGCTTAGTTATTTGATGTAAGCTATATCCACCATTAAATGTCTGATTTGGGGTCGTTTAAGCGACTGTATAAAAAGAACGATAGAAGTTTATCATTTTCACAACTGTTCGGGAATGTCTCAAAGGTTAAAGCGCACGAGTTATAAAATCAAAGTACTGAAAGTACAGATAGATCAGGTCATATGATACAGATATACTTTGATAAGTTGCTTTGGGAATATGATTAGTTGCTGTCAAACTGAATTTGAGAAAAAAATATTTTTAAATGAATTATGAATTTCGGAAAGCTCGGCGGAAGAAATGTGCCCGCATTTCATGGTTAATTTCTATGTAAAACAAAATGAAAATTCTGACCAAAATGCCTTGTAATAAGCCCAAGTCTTCCCAATGACCAAAAAAAGCAATGCGTGTGATCGATCCTTTTCCGTTCTCATGTACAATGTGTGTACAAATACATTACTTTACTTATTTCCAACCCATCAAGAAACTAGATCATACCTGGGGACATAATTGTTTGGATTGTGAACGTTTTGTAACGAGTTTAAGGGATGCACGTAATTTAGCAGGCAATCTTCTCTCTTCCTCTCCTTCAAATACTTAGACATAACAGAAACTATAGCCTTGTTATCAGTTTAAGATCACAAACTGTCTATAGTTCCTTGGACAGATGTCCATATTCTAAGACAGAAAATATATATGTATGTATCTAAATGTTACTCATTTATGCTAATACTCAACATTCAAGTTATTGATAATATTCATTAAACGCAACCCAAACGCCCCCTCCCGTTTGTATGTCACGACTAAATTACCTAACTCTTTTTCACTTTCATCGCAGGTTTTGAACTGATTCTTTTTTGTTAGCGAGCATATTCAATCAAATACAGTTTCATTCTATGTTCGTTTGAATTTACGTGTAATAAGCATGGACTTAATAATTTAAAATTGCCGTCGGTGTGGGATTTGTATCGCTCAACGATCTAACGTTTCTTTCTTATGACTCGATTAATTAATAAATACAAGTTGGCCCTAGATATTCAAAACAATAAATCAAATTACACACATCTAGATATGTATAACTCCACAGTGAGAAATAGGTCCCCGAGGTATTCAGCAAATTGTGCATATGAAAACATTTTGTAAACATTTATAAATAGTACAAGGGGCTGATGATTTATCCACACGGTTTTAAATGCAGTTCACTATAGCATTATCTTCATCAGAATAAAACAACATTTGTAACAAACAAGGCGATGACTGGTAGTCCAAACCTAAAATAAATTTGTTTATTTAACCTTGTTTTCTCAAATTTAAATAGAGGAAAAATTACGTGTCTAAAAATAACAAAAATATTCCGTGTACAAAAAGGCGGAGAATAGGGTTAAAAGAAAGGAAACGAGCAAGGGGAAAATTGATATTAAAACTGAATGTTACAGATGATGTAAACTATATGCTGATTGACCGAAAGGCAAAAGGCTAATAAACTATACTATACTATGCTATACTATACTATACTATACTATACTATACTATACTAGTAGACTATTGAAAAATTTGGAAGAGATGTTATCATTACACCTACAAGCAATCGCCCAAGTACATATTGATAAAAATATTCCATTGATACAAGTTACATTATATATAAACAGCTTCAACATTACTCAGAGTAATGAATTAGTTGACAACGAAGAACATCAACAGAATGCACATAATGTACAACAGCTAGTAAAAACGAAGCGGGTTAGGCATGTTTTGTCTAATAAGACAGAAATATCATTATCTGGTCAGTTATTTATCTTATTCTTCAGGGTTTTGAGGGAAGGTTGCATATACAGATGTAAATGTATTCTTAACCTGTAAAATAAATTTTTCCTATCATTCCCATGCTAATGACAACAAAAACTTAGACTCCAATACGGACACAGAAGTCACCAGGCTGACATCAACAGTATCTCAGATAACCCTTTCAGGTTTCTAATGCTTGCGTTGAATAACGCCGACTTGGAGAACCAAAATTAATTAGGTGGCAATACTAAATGACCGGGTGATCTAAAGGGAATGTTATGTTAGAGAAGTTAATAAGTTTGGCAAAATATGACGATTCAATGTGTAGTTGACTCGTATTTCTTTTTCCCCCTTGGTTTTACCGTTGTTATTTCCCGCAACGGAACATCTCACTAGTTTGAAGACGTCAGGAAATGCAAATGATGGGCTTGAAATATTGTCTATGTTAAAAGATGTTCAAAGTATCAGTCTATGGTATGTAAAAGAATGAAATGAAATAAAATGATGACCTAAGCTAATGGTGAATCTTTAACATCATGCATATGATTGATCTCATATACGTTTGTATGATATTACAGTTAGACAATAGTTATAAATCGGAAAGTTATTGACATCCACTCACACGCATGCACTTAAAAAAAGTTTAAACTTTATTTATTTTACAACGATTAGCAAACAAGTTCAAATAACTTATATTAATGTGTCTCGTTGGCTCTGATGTCGGCGTGCGGGGGTTCTTGCTGTGGGAGGAAACCGGAGTACCCGGGGAAAACCCACGTGTCTGAGCTGGCGACGAACCATACCATCTCAAATACTACCTAGGCAGATCCGAGGATCGAACCCGGATCGCATTGGTGATAAACGAGTGCGCTAACCACTACGCTACTCGGACACCCAACGTATGCACTTAAAGAGGCTATGAGAAAATCTTATTGTTTCCACCATAAAACTGAATTAAATTTCGTTAATTTTAGTTTGGCCATACATCAAACTCTTAATTTGATTCAAACGTCATCTATTTAATAAATTGTAGCTTCTCTTCCTGATTTATTGGAATTGAATTGTTTCTTCTGTCTTTTCTTTTAAATAAATGGACCACGTTGGTGGTTTGTTATCAGACGCTGAAGCCGTGATTGTAAAATTAAAAAAATCCCTCATTGTCTAGGTCAACCTGGACCAGGTGTCATTGTGCAATATTTTCACTTTTTGTAGTTAGAATGTATGCCATTTAGAAAACACAATTAAAACCTTCGTCATGACACAAATTGTGTAATCCTTTTCATACTAAAATAACAAACATTTCCTTCGCGATACTTTAATTTTGCGAATTTTTGTCTGTTTTCCATGGTCAAAACGAAAACGTAAACGTAATTAAACAGTGATCAATTTCATAATACATGTTGTAATGGATACAAAATTAAGAGTCGGACAAACACAGATCCCTGAATATCCTGAGGTGGGATCAGGTACCTAAGAAGAGTAAGCATATCCTGTCGACCGATCACAGCTGCTTTGCGCCCTATATCTTGGTCATAATGAAATAAAATAAAATCAACAATAAAGATTACGGTAACGAATAAATGACCCATCTGAGGAATCACAATTGTAATTCCAATAAAGGTAATTATATTGTCCTAATTCTGGTTCGTTCTCCAGACCATCAGATGAAGACTTGTTCATATTGTACCGGTTTGAATTTTTAAGTAGAGGGATGATGGAACTACCGTTCTGAATCCTGTGATTTATCTTTCGATGATTGATTACAGAGGATGAACCACAGGTGACTTTGTAATCGTCGAGGGGGCCGACGTAATTCTGTCAAAATATTCTGCTCAAACAATTCTGTCGTTATAAAATCTATCAACAAGTTATGAGAACAAAAAATTATCGTTTTATCATAGAACTTAAAACCTTTTAACTTTTAACTTCTGAACATATCCCTCCCAATAGCACAGTGTATTCATGACTGCCTCGTGTAAAGCTATTATATCTGTGGAGACGTCAGTAACTTTCCATACTTTGATCTTATTCCAATGCTTTTATATTTTCTTTGCGTAATTTTAGCGCGCATTGATGAATAAAACATTATAGTGCAATTAAGTTATATTATAAACTTTAAAGTCTTCGGAATGCATTAATATTTCTCTTTACTCCTTTGGTTTTGTGTCTTTCTGCCCGGTGATCACAGACTGTCGACTCACTTTCATTCCAGCAAAAATGAAACAAGAACATTTATTAACTAAAATGTTTTATTGGCTTTAATTTTTAATTCACGGTCATGAAACATCTAGCAAATGATTCACTAGTTTCAACTCGTTTTGATTTTTCCCCTTCAATTCCATTTCTTTATTTGAGGCTTAGATATCACAGCGCCTTGACAACAACCGGATGTGCGAACTGAACGATAATTAATTAAATTTATTTTTACATGGCGTGTCTGGCAGGTGTTGTGAGATTCTATTCGGATGAAGAACGCCATCAAAATATTTACTGTTTTGTTTCAGATGAACGATAAACTATGCTGCAACTAGATATTTCGTAATATAAATAATTAACAAAATAATCAATTATCGAACGATTGAAAGAAATATATATTGACGAACAGAGAATCACATATAAGTTCAATGCTACCACGGAAATAATTTCAGTACCAGCGCGGTTTAGTAATTAGCTGTCTCTACCAAACTTTTATCTTTATCTTTTCCTACCTTTGTCCTTCTGTGGTTGTCTGTCTTTTATCTGAATGTATCCCCCTTGTCTATCCTTCCATAATATCGAATAGCATGGCTGGGTGAGCGGGGAGAAGTTTCACCTTAACGCTGCCTTTTCGATTTGAACCCGCGACCTAAATGATGGGGGATCCTGTGCAATTAAGTTGTTGGAATATTTCTCTTTAGTCTGGAACATCAACCAGTGATAGTCAAATCTGTGTGGCCAAGTGTTTGGAGCGTTGCTCCTTTAGTTTGGACCCTTAGCCACAGTGATAGTAAAATCTGTGTGGCTAAGTGTTTGGAGCGTTGCTCCTTTAGTTTGGACCCTTAGCCACAGTGATAGTAAGATCTGTGTGGCCAAGTGTTTGGAGCGTTGCTCCTTCAGTTTGGACTCTCAGGCACAGAGATTGTTCGCTCTGTGCCGCTTAGTGTTTTGAGAATCGCTCTTTTAAATCGCATATCCTCTAGCTTCTCCTGGGGGATGTATTCTTAATACTAATAGTTAGGAATGTTTGCGAGTTTAATTGTAGAAGGACGGCACATTCTTTCCCTACAACAAAACTGAACTATACCATATGATTGGAATAGTGTCAAGTATGAGAACGTCATGACACACACATAATGTAACTCAAATAACAAAATACCAAAGTTACATGTCTTTAAAATCTAACTGAAAAGGTGGGGGCAATTGAAACTATCAACAAATTGAGACACGTCATAATTGCATACATACTCGCATCACTGACTCATTTGACGATAAAATTTTGAAGCGGTGATATTTTTTAGACGATTACAAACATTCTGTTTCAGGTAAATAGAATTTCTTGTATCGCTTCATTTTCCTTTAGAATTCTGAGCAAATGTATTTGATTTACGCAGGACTATTTCGCACATTTGTGAAAATTTACGACAGTTTTTGAATAGAACCCGAAATAACTCAAAAGTGAACTACAGCCGTAAATGACAGAACAGGTGTAGTAAAATATATTTTATAGATGTTTATTATACATATAAGGCTATGTCACGCACTGTAAACTTTGTCGCTACATTACTGTGTTAAATAGCTCATAACGTATTTTTCTATGGATAAGTGCATTTTTATTCCTTTTATGTCCTAATATCTTTTTCATATGCGATGGAAATGGACTGAAAATTCAATCATCTTCTTTAAACAAATTTAACCTTGCAATTTAACGTCACCTACAGTCCACATTCGTCTATAAGGTCCTATGTATGCACAGTGTATGGTATGGTATTGTTGTTTAATGTCCTACTCTAGAATATTTCACTCATATGGAGACGTCACCGTGTGCCGGTGAAGGGCTACAAATTTTGCCTATGTTCGGCACTGCTGACCGTAGATCAGGGAGGGTTCTTTAACGTTCCAACACCTACTGTGACACAGGACTTCGGTTTTTACTGTCTTATCCGAAGGACAGGGACGGCCAACTGCGGAGTGGCGCTGATGCGGCTCGAACCCGGATCTTCCGATTCGCAGTCGAACACTCTAACCACTCGGCCACGGAGGCCCCGTATGTACAGTGAAGTCTTAGCCATATAATTTCAGTGTAAGGAATTATATTCCCTTATACGTGATGACCCACATGAAGACAACAGTGAGAACCTCAAATATAAGTACAATGGAACCTCGCCTGAAGATTATATCATTTAGGAAATTGTCTCAATTGAATGACTTTCCCATTTTAGTTTATTACCTGACTCCTTACTTGATTGGAGAGGGAAAAATATACGGACAGTCCTTAGAGGTCAAAGTCGGCTGTTGTTTGGTACTGTTACATGCGCAACGATGTTTTGAGCATTGTCTTCTTGTTTTGGTCCATAGTCAGTCATATTTAAGAATGATTGTTTAAGCAGGATAAAGGGAATTCCTTGTTTAGACTGTCGGAAAATGAATCATTTGTTCATCGGAACTTTGGAAAATCAGATAACTGAAGATCGATAACAGGGAAGTCTTGGGGACCTGTTACTCTCGGCCTGGGACACTAGTTTTAGGCCTGCCCTACTATATCTAGATCTGTTCAATATATTGACTGTTCCTCTGGTACCAATGAAACAAATGAATACTATTAAGCATTTTTTCTTGGCTGTTCTTGCCTGACATGGTTTATCACATCAGTAATATGATCAACTTTAACTAGATATTAAGGTGAGCTTACTAGCGAGGGTCCAGTGTATGTGTATAATTTGATAACTTCTAAAGACATTTGAAACATAATGTAACAAGTTGAAATAAAATGGCATAAGATATTGCCTACAGACAAAAGAATAATTTTATTAATGTTTAAATACGGAAAAAATGGAGTCACAAAATATTTCTTTTTCTTTTTCTGAAATTTTAAGATATCATATTTTCTGTTATTCATATACATGTACATGTTATTTCACTTAATCTAGAGTGTAATCTGCCGATATCAATTAATAATATACTGTTATTCAAAGTCTTGAACTTCATACAATTTTATAATTTGTCATAGAATTTCTTTATACATGTTCTTATAGACTTGTATGTGAAGTAGAATATAAATTTGTCGTCCGACTTCTGTCCCTTATCTACAGAATTATACATGGTATAAATTATCACCATGCAAATTACTGTGAAAATTGTGACATTTTTATATTTCGGACATTGTGTTTTATTTTAATTTATTCAAAAGTTAACGGACAAGTTTTCATTACTTTAATTCATATATTTTGAGACTTTGCTTCTATTCATACTTAATCATATACTTTTTGCTCATTCAATGGACATCTAGTTATCTTATTTTTATTAGTAATTAACTTCTTTCACGAGACAGGTCTCACTTACCTGTACCTTTCATTACATGTACTTACACATCACTATATTTTACTACAATTGCTACTAATTAATCCTTTCAGAGCTTTAGATTTAGATTTCATCTCATAATTGCATTACCCTATTTACTTTAAAATTAGCTAGCTGTTCATATTATTTAAATGGCATTACGTATTTACTCTAACTTGTAAATATCACCTTAATTTTTTAATTGAGCATCTGTCGCTCACTGTATTTATACTTCAACTACACATATTGTCGGGAGTTCTGAGTCCGACCCTCATACTGACAACACCCGACTATACTATAATATACTTTACTGTAATTTTCCATTGTTAACGAATAAATTGTTGAACCTTACATCTGCGTCTTCGGGATCGTTCATCACTATTTCGTCACTTACGGATACCTCATTTACGGACAACCAGTGATCCACTACATCACTACGTCCACGGCACCACGACATCCACCCACAGCTTCATCGTCAACGCCACTTTTCACGATTTTCAACATCACCTTTAATACCCTCGGTGATATAAATAATAATATATCATAATGATTACCGTGTCATTCGTAAAATTCTTGACATACGTACAATTTTATTCTTTCGTATGATTTCTGTCCGTTATCTTCAAACTTGCCTTGATAAAGACCTCTTGTTTTTCCATTCGTGCGGTTTGACACTTTCGTCTTTGCTAAAGAATTATACTTAATTTAAGCTTTTAATCTTAAATATGTTGTGGAAAAGAAGTTTATTATGTACAGTAGTTTCACATTTTGTAAAGGCTTAAAAGCCGTTATCCACAGAATAATATTTCATATGGAATTGTAGTCTGTCGCACGATTTGTCCGTTATCCTCAGAATTTTAATTGATATATACTATTAACCTGTCCTACAATTTCTCTCTGATATCAACACAATCCTACTTCATACGGAATTTTTAATCTTTTCTCCGTTATCTTCAGAATCATACTCCATATACAATATCAATCTGTCTCACGTTTTCTCCGTTATCTACAGAATTGTACTTGATATAGATTTATTATTATGTGTTTGTGTTCGCCTCTGTCACTTTACTCTAATTTTACCACACATCCCATCCATCATATCAGATCAGAACTCTCTCCCTACACTCATTTACAAAATCTCATCGCAGAACGTCAATTTGGAGATTGAAATTTTATTGGGACATAATGCAGTAGTCATGATTATTGAATACAATCATCGTAATGCTGTGTTTATATTGAGATTGTTTATAGGCAGAAATAACTGAACTAACGGATAAGTGTCGGATGAAGCCCAGATAACAAAGAATTTATAGGAAATTACATTCCATATCGCTGATATATTTTGTTGCAATAAGAACGGATGTCAATTTCAAATCCATAAATAGTGACATAAATAGAATAACCATGCAGCATATGTTGGGTCCCATAATTATTTCATTTTGTTACATTCATGGATGGAGTTTTAAAGAGGGGGACATATTAGTGTAAAGAGTGTATTTCGGGGGAACCTGGATACGACTTCAGTTGAATTCATTATCAAATATTTTGCTCCATCTGAATTTCGGTTTGCTATAAGTTATATCGAATTGGAGAGAGAGAGAGAGAGAGAGAGAGAGAGAGAGAGAGAGAGAGTATTTAGTCATGGTAGATATTACCATTAAGTATTATCAGATGTTAAACTTTACACGGAAGTTCGAAATTCGAAATTGAACTCTCATTCTCACTTATTTTGGTGAAGCATGATTCTGGTTTCTTAGCGTTCGCGTCTGTACAATCGAACTAATCAAGTTTATACTTAAATGCGACGGAAGTGCCTATTCAGTAGTCTGTTTTAGTGGAAATCGAACACCTTCGGCTCGCACTAGTCACCTTGTCAATAACAATGTATGTATTCAAAGGAATATCTTCCTTACTTAGTACTTCTAAATTATAGAGTTTTAAAAATATTTATAATATAAAAGGCAGTGAATCAGTTCTTCGTCGAATTATTAGACTATTTCATTTTATATACTTTTTCAGTGTAAAATATTTCTGGTCTAAAAACCTTTTTTTTTGTTTATTTTTGTCATCTGGTAGCAGATTTTTGCCGTCTTCTTTCTGACATATATTTCCGCAGTGCTCTTCTATCATCCTCATTTTTTGACTGATTATCAAGCTCATGACGGCTTCATAACGTGTTATCACGTTATATTATGTAATACTGTCAATTTCCGATGGATTTGTGTAGTGTTTTGACAGTCTCATTTCTTTAATCAAAAACTTATTCATTATTTATTGTTATTATCTATTTTCTTGTCTCCGCATTGTAGATATACCGACTCCTTATACAACAATCTCGGACGATTCCTTGGCACATAGAAAGAAAACTCCAACCAAAAAGGAGAAAGGTTTCGACGTCATTCCCGTCTATTGCGCAATCCTTGGGTCAGTTGTTGTAGGGTTGCTAGGATACGTATTATTCAAGCATTATAGTAGAATGAAGGACAAAAAGAGGCACAAGGTGCACGACCCTCACGAGGAAGTGGAGTATTCCAAGGCGTCTGGTGGCGACAGCGGAGTATTTGTAGAAGCTGATATGCAGTTAAAATCTTGTAAGGGAATTTTTATGATAAAGATGAGTTAAAAAGTGCAGATCATTTATCTGATTAGATATATGTTTATTTCATCCAGAAAAATAGAGATTTTCCTGCTCACATTACATACAATAAAGACGTTTGTTTGAATGTCACTCGGCTTTCTAAAATAGTTAAAGAAATATCAGATTAACATAAATAGTTGTATCCAAATATACGCAGTGATATTTATATTGAGTAATATGAGCATATATGTATATGTGTGTTAACGAATGGTTGTAGATATGCTATTCAAAGTCACTATCAGCGATAATTTGGAATCATTTAATTTTGGGCTTAATTTCTTTTGTCATCTTATCAATTTTAATGCACTGAAAATTTGTATTTAGTCCCTGTTTCCCGTGTGTTTTCCTAATGGAAAACCTTCATTCCGACCCGAACCTACGTTTGCTTTTTTCTTTTTCGTTTGGCACTGTGTTATATATATACATGTATATATGTCAGTTTTTCTTAATTCACCTCTCGCCAAAATTGACATATGTTACATCTGATAAAGACAGAAATAATAATAGATTAAAAACTACCTTATCGAGATGTTTTTGTACTTTCAGATAACCAATTAACAAAAGTAAAAGATCTACCAATTACAAAACGAAAAAGTATGGAACATTCCCTGTCAACAAAGAGGCATAATGCTGATGATTGGAAAGCTCTGGCACAAGAGCTAGGTGTGTAGTACTATATTGTAATGATATTTCCCTTCTTCTTACTTACATAAACGGGGCCTCCGTGGCGAGTGGTTTGCGTGTTCGACTTCGAGCAGAGGGGTCTGGGGTTCGATTCCCGCAGCGCCACTCCGCGATTGGCTGTCCCTGTCTTTCGGAAGAGGCAGTAAAAACCGAGGTCCCGTGTCACAGTAGGTGTTGGCACGTTAAATAACCCTCACTGCTCTACGGCCATAAGTGCCGAGCACAGGCAAAATTTGCCGCCCTTCACCGGCACACGGTGAAGTCTCCATATGAGTGAAATATTCTTGAGTGGGACGTTAAACAACAACAACAACTTGCCTTAACAAATAATTAACCTGTTAAAGATGGGATGTTAACGGTATGGTACAACCAGTAAGACGATTTTAAAAGAACAAAGATAATAAAAGCAGGAATCAATGACATCATTTTGAAAAAAATTACAATTGCACGTATCCTTCTTTTGTTTGATACTCTTTGATTGCTCCCAAATTATTTAAGACGTCAATGAAGTATCACTAATTTGTATGTATTTTGTAATTGCTCATTTTAAGAAAATTAAGTTTTTAGCTCACCTGAGCCGAAGGCTCAAGTGAGCTATAGTCATAGCGCACCGTCCGTCGTCCGTCCGTAAACTTTTCACATTTTCGACTTCTTCTTCAGAACCACTGCAGGGATTTTGATGAAACTTGGTAGGGTTGAAGTACTCATGGTCCCCTACAAGTGTTGTTGTTTTTCGGTT
>JACSZP010037703.1:0-13885 GCA_016161895.1 Pinna nobilis | reverse complement strand
ATATACTATTCAAAAAGGGACCATGAAAGTGAAACTACTATAAAATAGGGATCGAGCATCATTACCAACATGTTATTATCTATTCTATTTTGAAAGAAAACATAGAATGTCACTTTACAGACGACGCTAAAAAATACAACGAAGCTATTTATAAGTACGTAAGAACCGAGTTGACCTTCTTGTGTAACCCTCAACATTCAAACAGGAAATAGTGTCAAATGTCCTAAGTGTCGGATTAGCTGTCGCGTAGGAATGATATTCATAAGTGGAATGAGCAAAAGAAAACATTCCAATTTTATTCAGATTTACTGAAAAGATAAAATACATGTACGCCTACGTCGATACAATCAGATAAGTGTGAGTGACTGGCATCTGGTGGCTAAATTAAAAATAATAACGAGAGAGAGAGAGAGAGAGAGAGAGAGAGAGAGAGAGAGAGAGAGAGATGGCATACCTACAAATAAGTATAACTGAGTGATATTTTCCGTTACAATTACGCGTGATATTCGTTATTTCTCAGATAATAAACCTTTGTTGCACGTCAAATTTGACAGTTTTCTTTTTATAACAAAAATTCAGACAATAAAATGTATAATTAAAGTGTTCCTGGACATACTTCGAAACTGATTAGAAATAACAAATCAAGTCGAAATGGAGAAAGTAACGATAATAGCATATTCTTCTTGTTAACATTATTGCTCTTATTTTCAAAGACTCTGCCACAGTAATTTAATGCTACGTTAAAGTGTACATTATATAGGCCACTTTCCCTCGATAACCACATTATAATTTGTAATATCTCACATTTAAGCACTTAAGGAAATTTTCAGGTATATATCAATTTAAGCTTTCAGATTTGATATAGATACATTTTAAGAATTAAAACTTATACCTATATTTATAAGATAAAAGAGAAAGACTTTTCATTTCTAGAAATGAAATCAATTTGTTTTGTAAATATTGATATAATAGTTACCGTTTGCTTGTCTGTACTAAATCATTTTTATTGTCATCGGTAAAAGCTTTAAAAGCTTTACAAATGATTTATTCGGACGATTTACTTTGGGAATTTAAAACAAAATTGAAGTGTAAAATAACCAGAAGTCCAAAGTGAAGTAGCAGTAAGTGATACAATTAATACAAGACTACATGGGGCACGTTAGGGGAATTATTTTCATAATCTTTTAATGTCTTAAATATAAGTAATAGCACACATTATAATGAAATGTTAAGTATCAGATGTGCAACAACAAAAGCATATGCATTCTAGACCAGAATTGTTAGCTGTTTTTTTGTTTAACGTCCCGCTAAAAAAAAATTCACTTATATGGAGACGTCACTTTATGCCAATGAAGGGCGACACACTTTGCCTATGCTCTGCGGTTATGGCCGTAAAGCAGGGGGGGGAGGGTCCTTTAACATGCCAACACCTACTGTGACACGGGACCTCATTGTATACTATCTCATCCGAAATACAGGGACGGCCAACCATGCGGTTGCTTGGGTTCGAAACCCGGACGTCTCGATTCGAAGTCCAACCACTAGGATATAAGACAAAGGGGCTGATACAATATACATTGCTACAATGTTAATTAACGATGTCAGTGATCACGCAATATGTACGGGTCTTCTCTCACTAGATGGGGTGACTGATGGCAACAGTGGAAATGTTAATTTTCGGCAGAAAATTACCATATTACGTTTGTGAACTGATGCTCGATACTAACCTTTGCACATAGGTGGGGCTGTATTCCAGTTTTTACCATCACATAGAAGGATTCGGCTACCTTCTAACAGGGTGTGCGTAACGCAGTCAATTATCACAACCGAACTATTTAATGATGACGTCACGTGACCATTCTCTATCTTTATATCCGTGCTACATCCAGGTGCTGTGGAAATAAAAGATTGATATTTATCAAAAATGTGATTTGACAATGAAATTACCTACTATTTTGCAAAAGATATAATCTCTACGCAAAATGCTTTATAAATAACTTCAAGAACTGACACATTTTATCTCATTTAATATATAGATCACATTGTATATTTGAAATTGAAAATGTGCGTCATTTTTATATTTAAGTACTGCATAAATGGTGATCACTTTGCTGTAAAAACCATATACATGTATGGTACTTTCATATAAATGTAAATTGCTGAGAATGGGGCTGCAACATCTGCCAGATAAAAACGGAATAAAAATGTCATATCTACACAAAGAGATAACAATTGATCAATTACAGTGTAATTTACGAGACACTGGGGCGTGATGGACAAACATGTGAGCAATTTGAATTGCTACTACAATTATGCCTTTTATGGCTGGTCAATTTCAGTTTGTTATAATATATTTACTTGTCTTTCGCTAAGCAAAATGTATTTTTGACGAAAGAATGTACCGGGCAGATTTGACGAAGGAATGCACTCATTATCAAACTTAAAACACGACAGGCATAATTCAGGCAAATCATAAATTGATTACACTGCTAGTAGACAGCAACAGCAACAACAACACCCAGACAAACATACACCCATACACACATGCTCTCCCTCTCTCAATACATTGCCCAGGATGTTAAAACATTAAACAGAAATATTACTTGTGCATCTGTAAAATGGGGGAAATAGAAGATACCAAGGGGCATTCCAAATAGAATAAGGCGAAGGACAAAATCGTGGCCAAAACAAAAAGGAGACAAAACTACGAACAGAAAAACACAAATACACTTATAACTAAAAATAGTGAAGACGAACCCCACTAAAAACGGGGGTGAATTCAGGTGCTCCGGAAAGGTAAGTACAAATTAGTGAGTGTACTTCGTTTGATTCTACCGAGAGACAAACTCTGTTGTAGTATAAAATGTTCCTCTGCAATCGTGCAAGATATAGGTAAAGAATAGTGATCAATCCTATGATTATTGTAAGGAAAACGAAAAAGAGTAAGGCAAACACGGACCCCTGGATATACCAGAGGCGAGACCAGATGCTTAAGAGGAGAAAGAATTCCGGTCACACCCGCCTTGAGCCGTATAGCTTGACCTAAATACGGAGTAATACATCGTCAAGATCAATGTGTGAAGAACGGCCTAACCATTTACTATATCATTTTTGTACAACTACCTTTGATACACTTCTGTTAGTACATGTGCTTTCAGACGGAGTTATTATTCATATTTGATAAACCCACTTATTTGTACAAAAACCGCAAAATCGCTTTAACATGTCACTTATCGTCTCCCTTCGATATGCCTCACCCATATGTCAAATCTGTTGATTTTATTTTCTTTGATATTCTTTCTAACTTAGGTTTGTCATAACATAACCCACATTCAAATTAATCAGACATGTTTTAAACGTCATGATATTTTTCATCGTAGAGGATGTGAAGAATCCTGTTAATTAGGAACCAAAGGTGAAATTATTATTTATACAAACAAACTTAAAAAAACATAGCGATCGTGAGAAAATTATATATCTTTATCTATTTTCGCTTAAAATAAGCTTAAAATCATTCTCCAAAAAAATATTATCACCAGTCTTGTCTATTCCTCACGTGACGTTCTAATTACAAATTTTATAGGTTTCAGAAAGGAGTGGCCACTAACAACACGCATTCGTACAAGAAAAAAGGCTTAAGTTAACTTTTTATAGAGTTCTCAACAAACGACATTGTTTAAACTCTTCGGAGTTTCATTAAAGCGTCGTATCTTGTGTTATAGGGTTGGTAGAAAGAAGCTTGTTCTAAAAAAATGATTTTAGATTTGAGTGTTTTAGTAATGTTAAGTTTCATTTATGCCATTTGAGCTCCATATCATGTTACTTAGTTCCAGAATTTAACACGTTTTCTTTAAACATAGTGGGAAATTGTGGAACTTGAATGAAATTACCAAGAAACCAATGGGTGGTAATCAAATAATGTATCCAATATGGTGCATTGAGAAAGAATTTCAACATTAAAAATTACGACGTTGACACAACTTTTCATCTTAATGTATATCTAAGATTCGGGCTATAAATCACCCATACTCGGAATGGAGATAAACACACCACTGCATGTTTCAAGTCTTACGAGTTGGACATATGCAGGTACCGATGGTTTTCTGAAATTCAGTATTATACATTATTCCGGTAAACACTAAAGACGAAAGCTATTGGGTACAAATTATTGAAGATCAAGATGCTAAGATTTGCATTTCATGAATAAATACAAGGATAAATACTTCAGCATTGATATCACATATGGAATCTGTTTGTCTCATTCTTTTCACAAAGTATGTTGCTTGGTTTTATCATTGTTTAGCTTCCAACTCAAGAATATATCACTTATCCCGAAATTTATCGTTTTGTAAATTCAAACATTAAAAATAACGGTGTCAATCGTACCTAAATTTGAAATTTACTCTGTACCTAAGAGATGCGACACGGGACCCCCCCCCCTATTCGACCATAAACGATAAGGTCCAGTAGTTCAAGTTTTCCACATAAAACATGAGCAACGTGTCTTGTTCGCGTTTTCGGATGTGTCTTTTGTTAAGGGGAGGATCGATGATTTAAGCAAAAGAGATCTCAGTTCTTCGAAGAAATATACACTCGAGTTTAAAATCTAGACCATATTTTAACTTACATGTAAACAAAAATGAAATCTTTGATGCATGCTTCAATTGACTTAGATGTTGTTGTTCTTCTTCTTGTTAACATTTCGTTGCTTAACGACCTAGTGTAGAATATTTTACTTATATGGAGGCGTCGAAGAATGTCGGTTGTTTGACGTTTGGTTAGCACTAACGGTAATTAAACAATAAAGATTTCTCTACAAGCTAATACCTTCTCTGACATGGGATCTCGGTTTGCACTATTTCATTCGAAGGACAAGACAAGTAAGCCGCCTCGATCTGGCTAGAGGATTCAAACTCACGACCCAATAATCTGAACACACTAAACATGTGGCCATGGATCGCTAATTTGCTTTTTACCATAACTTATTTAAATGCAATTTGAAATCTCATTCCACATCTTCATTAACCCCCAACAGAGTAGATTCAACAAAAAACAAACATCAGTAAATTCTTAAATTACCTTAAAAACAAGTTGTATATAGGGACTTCCGAATCATTTTCATGGTGTGCTGACATAATTTTATCGATTTTAATGAAAATGAAAGTAAGTGAACATGTAAATGAAAAAAACAAATAATTGAATTAGTAAGCAGCAATTACCTCTTCGCATTATGTGATAGAGTTCATTCCCAAAATGTATTCGTCAGACAGAAATTTATTGAAATGTAATTGGAGCTATCCTTTAGTCTCACAGCACACAGCAATTCTGACCAAAACTTTGCAACAATTTTTAATCAAATGACAATAGTTTTGATCGTTTTAAGTGTTTTGACAAATTAATTTCCTCAGAAATATTTTCTAAAAGCCCATGTAATTTAATTAATTGATATCTCGACGTTTAATGAGATACACAGTAAAATGACATATAACCATAGGTGTAGGAATCGGGGAGCACAGGGTTGCCTCTCCTTTTTTCAAGACAATGACTATCTAAAAGGTTTCCTGAATCCGGAAATGAAATACACAGCTAAAGCCTATACACTAACGAGAGTTCACTGTATAAATATCGTTAAAATTTCAATTTCATATAGAGGTTCATTTTATTGCATAATCAAAAGGTGTATGGGCATAAAATTTGAAACATATTGTCAGAAATGTTTGGGTTTGCCCTTCGATCGGTTGAAGATTTGCCTCCAGCGCCAAAAACAGTGTAAATATATAGTGAGAGTCTTTCGTAGTAAAAAATGGGATATTAACAAGTGGAATGAACGCACGTCTTTTACAAATAAATCAGATTGTCACAGATATTTCAGTACGACTATCAGTATGAAATGTGTGGGTTGCGTTTCATAGTGATTCACCAAGTGTCTGTGGAGAGGGATAAAAACGCGCACAACGTAACAAAGACAGAAAATCTAAATCTAGGTGGCTGACACATTCATAAAATATTTCATTTTTGTAAGATTACCGGTCGACGATGAGTAAGGAAACCATTACAACTCAAAACTCCCCTATACTCTCACGACTGCGAATACCTAGAACTAAATCAGCAGTTCGTGATAGGATCACATGTGTGAGTGGCGAGGTTAAGTGGTATTGTTAAGTTTCATTTTATACCGATGATGAAGCCCCAGATAGGGAATTATTATGTACAAAGAAGATTTGATATAATTTGAATCACAATGGCCTCCAATTATTTTGTCTGATGTTGATGACTTTGAAGTGTTTTGTAAGATAGAGTTACATAGCTGACATGTCTGTGTTGCGACCTTTATAAACTTACAAATGTCACGGCGCATCAGATTACAGACTGCGGAGAATTCTACTGAAGTAAGGTTAGGCGCTTATTGTTATTGGCGCTTCATGCTGTCGGCGCACTGAGCTGGAAGTGGGTACGATTGCGCCATTTTTAGATATATTTGATACATGATTATCGCAAATAAATTATGAAATGAGATATTGCTTTTAAAGAATGAATCAGAGATCTAGAATTCAATCAACAATATGGCAAAAGGATGTGTAGCTGAGTAGTTATCGAAGAATTCACTAGACAGATTCAATCTTTAACCCACAGATATATGTGTAATGCCATAAGATAGAATGGTGAAATGTTACATAGGCGGAAAACGCGTAATTAAATCACAGAAGCGAATTTTATGTTCTTGTGGACAATCTTCTATTTTAAACAAAAGCCGAAAGCCAAAGGAAGATATTACTCTCGTCTTTTGATCACATGTGATGATAACGCCTTCCGGGCACCTGGCCCCTTCTCTGTTGGGACTCACACTTGTTGTTTTTATTTTATCTTGAAATAGTTATCATTCCCATCCCGTCGAATTGTAAAGGATTTTAACTTTCAAATTTCGCATCGTAATTGTCGTTTTCATCTTCTTTTGATCGCCTATAGGTGGGAAGTGTGAAAAATGAGTTTTGACTTCATTCCTGTTCATTCCTGGATCCTAAATCAAAGAGACTGATTTTACTTTAGTTCATAGCAGTATCATTTTGTTTACTATAATCGTTTAGTATCATTTGGTTGAAAAGTTTGTTTACTATAATTGTTTTAATAGACATCAACTTACCTACACAGAAAGGGGCAGCTTTTGTCCACTTGCCATTTTGGCAGTAAGCTACCTTGTCGCCATAGAGCTGGTATCCTTGGTTACAATTAAAAGATTGAACTCGACCCCTCATTCGCAGCCTTGACCGTCCATTTGCTATCCTGGCCAATGGGCACGCACCTGTAAATTGTTCATTCATACATTTAGTCACTAGCTTTTTTTATAGATGGTAAAGTTGCGTTTCTGTAATTTTGGCATCAAGTTGCCTTAATGATTTTCTTGCACACTTTATTGCACTACTCTTTTTATAAGTTCATAAACATGTTTTAGCTGAAAATTTGTTTTCCTCGGAACAAAATCCGAAACAAAGAAAAAAAATGTTTTTTTATCCATTCTTGTACTTTGTCTGTCGGATTGGGTGTAAATTTCAACTTAATTTACAACTTGTAATTAGATTTAAATTGAATAATTCATGAAGGGATTGTATCGCAAATTCAAATAAATATTCTTTTGCTTCGAAAAAGAAAAGATACAAGCAACATCAAATATTGTACTAATTTGAAGAAGCTTCAGATACCTTTCATAACATAGGCACTGATTTACATACGACATGTATTTAGTGGTATCAGTTCACATAATTGCAAGACTTATCATGTTTCAGTGTACAAAACAGTACCAATATATACATGTAATTGTGGTTTACACGTGTTTCTAATTAGAACTTTAACGTTGTCGCTGTAATCAGGTACAGCCTAGGAAATGTCCCTTGAGATTGTAACATTCATCAATTAATGTGTAGAACACGCAAAGCAAATGGCCCAGGAACAAGCAATTATGATCGGAAATTAAAATCTGAAGATGAATAAATAAGAACGGAAAAAGATAAAAAATAATTAATGAGAGGAAAAAGGAATGAGAGGAGTTCACGGAATAAGTTCATTAAAAGCACTTACCGTTGATGTAAGTTATCCAGCTCACAAGAAAAACAAACACGCAACTAAATGTTTCCATGTTCTCTGCTCGGCAGCAAGAAGCAGTGTGTCATATTTTATAAACACTGACTGTACGAAGAGAAAGACATTATTGTATACATACATGCATGCGCGTGTGTGTACGCTGTTCTGAATGAACTCATAACTTTCTCATGGAAGAAGGATTGTTTTCGTGATTTCGTTCTCCGGTATGGAGAGGGGAAATATTTATGTCATCCGGTAAGTAAAATGGCTAAGACAAAGCGGATAAACAAACAGGAGAATGTGAAGTGTGTGAGGAAATTACACGCATTTCCGATGGCTTAAAATTGAATCAGGAGAGAGAGAGAGAGAGAGAGAGAGAGAGAGAGAGAGAGAGATAAATTCGTTGTGTGAATAAAAATATTCAGGGAAGGTATATTTATATATATATATAAAGTTTCAATGTTAAAATCAATTTAGTTTCAATGTTAAAATCAATTTATACCATTTTACCAAGGTCAAATTCGTACACATCAGCGGCACAATTCTGGTAAATTGATGAAATGAACATTTGGATATCATTAATCAAAACTAGGAAATACTTTGTTTTAAAAATCAATATTATCAATGTTATATATTTCCTTTTCTAACAGTTGTAGTAATTATATTGTTGTGACAGCTATCGTAGAGCATATAAAGTTTTATTTTGGTCTATTCTCTTATTTCATAATCATATTGGCCATTTACTCTATTACAATGCTTTTTGTTTATGTCATATAAACCAATGGGGTAACTGGTACCTAGAACGTATTCATTGATACAAGGTTAACAACAATTTGCACCTTTTTTTGCGAACAATAACTGGCATGAATACATTGTTTTATTGAGTAACGTTACAAACTTGCTGTTCTGTCATAGACTGCATTAAAATCCCACTTTAGACCATATAACCAGGGAACTTGTTAACCTTTAGTGGATGTTCTCCCGGTGTCCTTCTGACACACAGTCGTATGTTTATTCCCTAATACAATTTAATTGTATATTGCCAATATCGATGCATATAGAATGTGAGTATCCAGTTTAGGTAATCCCTCTTAAGGAATTCACAATATCATAACTGCGAATATCGTTTGTTTTGTAACATTAATTTTGCGCAAACGAAAGTAAAATTTAGAACATAAGTAGCAGCGATTATGGAAATCTAAAGTGGAATCCATTTCATGACTATTGTGAATTCAATTCAATTGTAAATGACTCGATATTCGAGATATTTTATTATTTGATTAATTTGATACTGTCAGATTCTGCCGAGGTTTTGTGAATGGATTTGTAATAAGACACTGCCGACAAAATGCTTCATTCATGACATTCGTTTTGCATGCGCGGATCTAGAGGGGGGCAAGGTGGTCCGGATCCCCCACCCTGGAATTGCCAAAATATATGCCAACATTGGTCAATTATACTTAGATTCTCATTTTAACAGGGTTGTGGTTTTCCTCGCCACAAGTTGGACCACCCCACCCCCCGAAAGTTGGACCCCTGGGAAAAACCTGGATCCAGCCTAGAACATGCCAAGCTGTGGAATCATCTTTTTTTAAAACTCTTTTTTTCTGAAACATATCTTCGTTTCACAACAGGATACATTAGGCAATTCTGTTGTGTTTGTTTCTATTTCATAACTATATCTCACTGTACCGATGCAGTATGATAATATGTAAGAAAGAAACAAACAAAGTTCTTGCGAATGTATACAAAACACAAAATGGCGTCTCTAAAATACGCAATAAATGGTTTTTTTTTTTACAAAGTTCTCTGAATTCAGGCAACTTTTCTCCCGCGTTTGTAAGTAAAATGATAACTGAAACCTAAGGCTTTTACTATCGTTATACATGTATTATATATTCTACAGACATTTGTCCGAGATAACTCGTAAGTGTGATATAAAGATTGACGAAAAATTAATTAGTGCATTTTGGAAACGGATGGCAACAATTTTCGTCTCTAAAAACAACTCAATATGTATGAATCATTGATATGCTGTAGTTTCAAGTCCGAATGAATGGAAAGTAAGCAAACAAGTTCCTTCACAAAGAAAAATGCGCAATGTCAAAGTTATCAATCTTGTGTTTGGCAAGTATTAATAAAAGGGAGAAAATCGAAATCGAAAGTAAGTATGAAAAGTTCCCATCGTAATTCTGTCATTTATATTATCTGTTGTCAGGGCAATATCGACGCAAATCGCACGGGTAATTGACGTGTTCTGATTGTCAATCACGAACATGCAAAAAGAAACCAAAACCAAAGATTGCTCACTGTGTCCAAACACTAACATATGCTGGTTTGATTTTGATATATTCTTCGTCTATTGTAGAATGTCTATGCTGGTTAGTGTGGTAGCCGTGCTGTGGATGATCACGACTGTAGGTAAGTTAAAAGCAAACAATTATTGTTGATTTATTCTATTTCACTGTTGTTTATTGTATAAGTATGTATGTAACAGTCTTCTATTTACATCCAGATCTATAACTTTGAGGCAGATTATCTGATAATTTCACGCTTATTTATGTGTGTTTTCATATATAGGATTATAAGCATGGTTTTATACCCACAAATACCTTTCATCTCTCATTATAATTCAATTCGCATAATTTACCTCCGTAAAATGATATATTATTTTCTAGAAATGTGATGATACATTTAGTCAATTTTATTTGAATGGAACTTATTTATGCACCATGTGATACCCGACAGATAACATTTTGTGCACAACAGTTATTTCTAAAAATGTTGCAATTTCGACATAAACATAAAATCTATCACCACTTTGTAATGAGACAGAGAAATCTCACCCGAGTGTCAAAAATTTGCAGTCCACTACGAGGCTTTCCAGGTCGTGGATATTGCAAATCTTTGACACGAGGGTGGAATTTCTGTCTCTGTACAAAGTGGTTGTTGATTATTTTTCTCTCACCGTCAACTATTGCATTTTTAAAGTCAGAAATATATGCGCAACACTGCACTCAAACGGACGAAATTCGTCAAAAGTAGGTCAAGTATATGTCATGTGACGTCAGGGGGTTCGAGACAAGCAAGCGGGGCGCGTGACATATATATCCCAGAATTGGTAAATAGGTGGATTATTCTGTCCGGGTTGAGAGAAGACGATATCCCGAGCTTACGTCGTTGCAGCGGGAAGACTACGTATAATTACGTTCTTTAAACATCGGATATACATGTAATTTCCCGCACAAGGTTATTACGTGGTACATGAATTAATGCCATTCGATTTTGTTTCCATGCTCTCTTTTTCCTTTTGTATGTCGGTTTGATAAATCTAATGGAACACCACAGAAGCCACTATCTAATGACACTCTATCGCTACTTTATGGAAACAGTTTGGTATATCATGAAAATGCATTTTAAAAACAACTCGTAATTATTCTAAGTAAGCAGTGGCGATATCCTGGAAATTTCCAGTATCAAAGCACCGAAATGTACATGGGAACGAAGCCCCAGGGAAGTTGCATCACATTTTGTCAATATGATTTATCTGATGAAAGGAATCGTGAAAAATTAGAATTTCAATAGCCGATGTTTAACTTCAACCGGAATACCGTTTTTGCTTCCTAATAAGAAAAGAATTAAGATATTTTTTTCATTCTGATCTGCAATTACAGTTCCGTTTCGGGATAATTGACGCTAGTGATATTTTACGTTACCCGCACGGTACTTAAATTCAATGCTTCACAGGTATCTCACACGGGATCAACCTATTAAGATGTATTTTTTGTTTCGGTTTCATTTTAAACCAAATTTTAAAAAAAATAATAAAATGGAAATGACTACATAGAAAGAACAAATCAAATCGCTCGCGGTGCATCTAGTTATGGACTGTTAACGGTTTTTCCGATGAATTCGAAACAGGACCATTAGATTAAATTTGATTTCGTTTCATGTTGTTCCAGAGTGTTGGTCAAATTGCAGCACACCATACTACCTCCGGGACAAATGGTATTTCACAAACGAAGCCCGAACTTCTCTCAGAATACGCAAGAAAAGTTTTGTCTTCAAAAATCCGGGCTATGAAATTCTAAGATACAAGTGCATACGATCCACCGGGAATACTTTTCTGTTGAGGTAAGCTTATATTATGTAGTTTTGAATTCATTGAGCGGAATTTCAGCATGATATATAATATGTTTGTTATGCTACTTGCTGTAAATATTTTAATGTCCCACTAAAGAATATTTGGGGTCGCCTTGACCCAATCGTTAGCGTGCTCGGCCACTAATCGTCAGGCCTTGAGTTCGAACCGCGTCGAACTTCGGTTTGTTTTTCCTGTCTTTCGGATTAAAAACCGAGATCCTGAGTCACTGTAGGTGTCGGCATGGTTACGAACCCTCCCTGCTTAGGTCAAATTTGTCACCCTTCACTGACATACGGTGAGGTATTTATATAAGTTAAAGATGCTTGAGTGGGACGTTGAATAACAATACAATCAACCAACTTCATGAATATTTCGTTTATCATTTAACGTTACTTCGCTAACTACCGATGAATAACTTCAATGTTCAGTTCTTAGGCACATTGCGCGGTAACCTTCCGTAACATTGAACCATGACTTCTTTTTACTGTCTTATACGAGTATAAGGAATCTATAGACTAAGCGTGATCATACAACCACCCAATCTGGAGACGAATATTGCACAGCGGGTTTATAACAGCTCATCACATATATTAACAGATGAAAGATTTCATTGTCATCAATTTCATCGTAGACGGACCTGACTATAGAGAAACAAAATATATTTTATATATTATGACCCAGAGAATTTTCCACATATGAACATTTCAATATATAGAGGCAAACTGCATTGGAGTTATCACAACAATATAAGAATCACAAGCATTTTCAAAGACTGTGCGATCGGTATAACACACTTTTTCACAATTAGATTGTTTCACGCGATGATTGTCATTACATATAAGATTAGATCTCTGACATACTGAGAAGTACCACTGGCCGAATGAAGCAATTTGCCATTCTGAGACAGTAGTTGTAAAATCCTCAATTTTTCTCATTTTTTCATTTGAATTTGACTAAGGTGTACGGTGAATGTGATCCCATTACGTAATAGTTTATGAAAAAGAAGACATATGACTCTATATTTACACACTTTATTTTCCTTTATTTCAGGATTCAGGATACCTCTCCTGGTAGAGATGGTGTCGTCTGCATTGGGTTTGCACCGCTCGGACGTCATCCAGTCACGGAATATATCGTGTATAGACTCAATTGTAAGCTGTATTAATTCATGAAAACCGACTGAGATTTCCTGTCGATTGTTTAGGCCATTATCATTTTGTTCACACTTTTGTTTGGCAATTTCCATCGTCATTGCAGTCTAGTTAAATGTTGACATTTCTGCCCAATACCTATTGATTCAGAAATATAACAATGACTTATAATGTTTCATTTATTATAATTCATCTAAAAAATAATATACTTTATTAAGTGAGTAGGGCCACCGAGGCTCAGCGGTAAGCATGTTCACCTCTGGACCGTGTGGTCACGGGTTCGAATCAGCGAATCTGCTGCAGTTGGCTTTCCCAGTCTTTTGGATGAGACAGTAAAATCCAAAGTCCCCTGTCACAGTATCGGCGAGTTACAGAACTCTCACTATTCAATTGCCATAAGTGCCAATCAAAGGCAAAATGTGTCAGCCTTCACTGGCATCGACGTCGTCTCCACATAAAAAAGTGAAATAGAACATACCAAGGGGCATTCCAAATAGAATAAGTCAACGACAGA
>JACSZP010037695.1:0-12378 GCA_016161895.1 Pinna nobilis | reverse complement strand
ATATATATTATATTTGTGCAATTCATTTAACTAGCATAAATCCGAGATAAAGGAAAATATATTTTAGTATTTTTACTTTTGGCGAAAAATGAGAAACCACGTAACACAAAATGACACATACGTAATACTTGAAATAATGATTAATTATATCTAAACACACTTCTCCTTCAACGATAGATGCTGTATCAAAGTATACAGTGTGACAGGTCGACAAGGGATGCTTACTCCTCCAAGGCAACTGATATTTAAATAATCAGATGCAAAACAATCTAAGTATCAACTCAATAGTTTGTTTCAAACTTAATATCTGTATAGCTAATTCTAGATGTGATACAAAGGATGCCATTGATACTTGAATAGTACGAAGTGATTTCACATGTTAAATATCAATTTACTTGCATTTAGTTCAAAATTTAGGGACAACAGTTGAGCGGAGTAATAACAACGTCCATATAGGAGGTAAGCGCAGAAAAAAATAAAGGTATTTATTTCCTCTAGTTTGATCAATTAATACATTCGTCATACTAGAGCAAGTAAATGATAGTCCGTCTTCATTCCTGTGGTCTTAATAATGGAACGTAGTCGTCATTCGATCGTCATGACAGAAAACACGCCGTGAAAATTCATGTGACATGGTGAAATTAATGGCTAAATCATCCACTTGTCAATCATTTTCCAAGATGCGAAAGTGCTCTTGTCTTTGTCATTATTGCTTTTTGTATGTTCGTTCACACTCCCGTTTCATCTTCTTAGTCATCGAAGACTGCTAACCTGCATTGATTGCGATATATGCATATTGATCGAACATCGATTGTTTTACTCGACAGAATTTCAATTTGAAGTTAACTTCTACTATGATATATTTATCTCTCCCTGATTGTACTTTATAAAGGCATCAATCGCCAGAAGCAGGAGACAATATACTAAGTTGGTATATATTGGGCAAACACGGACCTTTAAAACACAAAGGGTGGGATCAGGTGCCATGGAAGAGTTAGCTTCCCCTACTGACCAATCATTCTCGCCGAGAGTTCACAGTCTAATTCAGGAAAAAGTACTGAGATACGATTTTCCTTCAGATGGACACAATTCGGCAACAAGAATCGAGCTATGTAGTCAATACTTCATTTAAGAAACACATATCATATACTGTTTGTATATTTCTGCAGTGTTTGTTTCTTTTCGGGTTTTTTTTTCTCGTGAAAAACAGAAACTAAAATCTATATATTTCTTTATTTTTTATCTTAATACAAAACATCTAGTACTTAAAACGGAAATAATGAAGAAAAAAATATTCTTTATTAAGATGTGGTAAGGTAATACCAAATTGAGTAGAGTACAGTATGGCGGGTACACAGCTACAATGGAGACTAAAAATTAAAACATTGAATAACAGAAAAAAAAACACTGGAAAAACAAAACGAGACATGATTACAATCATCAATCCACACGACAACATATATATTTCCAATGGAGTAACATCACCCTACTAAAATCGGGGAGGAGTATAACTGCTCTGAAACTCGTTTATCTAATGGAAAACATTCATTTACCACGTGATAACCGACAACGTTTGTGCAGTACCGGTGTCTTCAATGGTGATGGACCGTAACTCCGCGCTGTCTTCCCGATGTTAACGTGGGGAAGCAAACGTTACCGAGTACCACATGGTCCATGAATATTTTCCATTGCATTTTTCAAAAAGCAGTTAAAACATGTAAACATTGCCCGATATATTTCTGTCTTGAAAACTGAATTAAATATTTCTCTCGTAAACAGGTGGGTGGTTTAACCTCATTGGTTTATGTTATTAATTCATCTTACTATTTCAGGTAAGCCTTTGAGAACGATAGTTCGATAAGACTTCGCTCACTTTAATAAACGCATTCATTAAATTTGTTCTACGTGTCATTTAATTTCAAAATCAATACACTTTAATAGATGATATAAATGTTAAGCGGCAACCCGTAAAACCTAATCACATTTGCGTATTTCACATCAATACGGATATTGCAATTAGAGAAAATCAACACATAAAGGGTGCAAACGTTCTATGGACAAACAGTTGTGATAAGTGTTTGTCTACGTATCGTATCGTATTGTTGTTTAACGTCCCACTCAAGAATATTTCAATCGTATGGGACGTCGCCGTGTGCCGGTGAAGGGCTACACATTTTGCCTATACTGGGCACTGCTGGTCGTAGAGCAGGGAGGGTTATTTAACGTGCCAACACCTACTGTGACACGGGACCTTGGTTTTTACTGTCTCATCCGAAAGACAGGGACGGCCAACCGCGGAGTGGCGCTTTGCGGCTCGATGCTTTTCTACACTTTTACAATAACTGATATAACATACAATGATGAAACAGCGTTTTGTTAACCACCTAATTCAGGAGATCACCTCATTAATCAAACCATATGTAGTCACTTGGGTGGTCTTAATTGCGAGGTTTCACTGTATTTGATCCGTGAAGTATCCAATATCATGCCACTTAAATTTGCATTGGTACATTGTAGCGCTATCAATATGACATAAGTATCAGTTCCGGAACTGCTGTCAAGGTCGACATAAAGGGTAAATTGCTCTAGTCCTTTCCATGTTTGGCAGAAAACTATTTAACTCGGATCTTTGTTGTATGACTTTAAACTTAGTATCAAAGATGAATCGATATGTCAGGGTATATGTTCTACATATGAAAGTATCGTATACAAAAGAAACTGCTCAGTAAATTCTTGTTCCCATAAGAACGAACAGAAAGTACATGTAAATCAAGAATTCTTAATTTTTCGAATCTGTGTTTTTGTACAATGTTTTTCTCAATGAAATTGTGATATGGCACACACGCATTTCATTTGAGATTGACAATGGACGTAACTTAATTTGACCGGTCAAAAAGGAATTCTTATTCATCCTTTCACCTGATCCTACCTATGAATATTTAGAGGTCTCTGATTTTCTGTGTTCATCGCATGTATATTTGTTTCGCAAACCCATTGTAACTCGGTAGCGGCCATCTTATATATACAGTTTATACCCAGTGACCCAATGAATAGCAATTATGCGACTTACATTTCTTAAAATGGAGCAAAGGCTATTTTTGTGCAAAACATTTCTCTTTTCTGTTTAAGTTAAATATACGTATACATCTCTGCCTAATTGCACTCCATGATATCTGAAAGCGCGATACTTTTCTCTTGAGAATGCTGGAATTTTTTTCCCAACAAAATGTCACCAAGTCCTTCGAATTTTTTGCCAATACATCGCTAATAATTGAAACAAAGTAGCGTCAGGAGCAGGGAAGGATTTGCATCTAAAACATAAACCGGTATTTATTGTCTGGTGAATATTTACCTAATGATCAGATGGCTCTTCAAACATAAGTACAATACACAAATAAATTCCCTTGGCTAGTATTCTCCTACTAAGTAAGAATGAATGTGCAGTGCATATCAGCAATGGTGCATAGTTTTTGCGTTGCTTTGATATGAAATCTGAATCTTATTATAAAATGAATTTCTCAGGGGCAAATAAAATATCTTCCAATGAAAGGAGCTAGAGCTCACGCGGCTTTTCATATTCCGTACATAAAATGATAGTTAGAAATATACTCCTTTTACCTGATCAAGATATAAGGTTCACGGCGGGTGTGACCGGTCAACAGGGGATGCTTACTCCTCCTAGGCGCATGAGCTCACCTCCGGTGTATCCAAGGATCCGTGTTTGCGCAACTCCTTATTTTGCATTCCTAATAGGAATTATTAGATCAATCACTGTTCGTTACTTTTCCCATTTTTATCCATGGCAGTAACAGTTTAAATATTCAAAATATCTGCCTGGAAACGTTTTCGTGAAATATTAGATAGACGTATATTGATATTGTACAGGTGTAGATTTATTCTTGAATGAAGGACCTGCAATACATACTTGCTGTTATACCATTAACCAACATTTTCCAACTTTTTTTCTGTTTACATCAAGTACTCCTGTCAAAAATATTGAATGATATTCTAGCTTATGGTCTTATACATTCAAATCTACAACTGACCAATGACATTTTCATACACCTTGTCATTCATCTAAACTTCAGATGTTCTTATTGAATATTGCCGGCGGTTGTAATTTGTTAACAGGGCATGTTGAATCTTTCCGGATGTTTAAATCTTTCTTGGTTTAATTAGTAATTGTTTGCTGTATATATACTCTTAAAACTCCCAATCAACATATTACATAGATCTTTGACTTTAGCATATACTTTTCGTCGTATTCATTTTACTCATTGCAAACATGTGCCACGTTCTTTTTCGACAAGACTTTATTTATTGTATTGAAAACGGGTATAAAACCACAATTTGGTTGTTTGGTTGGTTTGGTTTGTTTGGTTACAATCACATACGTCATCCAAATAATCTATTTCCGACTTTCTTCTAGTCAGGGACCGTCTGGCTTTTTAATTTCCTCTATTGTTTTGTTCTCCATTCTGCAGCGGATTCGTACTCTCGAAGGAAGCCTGCAACCGTAAATAACTTCACATTGTTTCATTCATTATTGTCAAAGATTTAAAAGATATATATAATCAAACTGTTGTGTAACCTCATTTTATGCATGTTTTTATGTCTGTGGTGGTCTAATCGCAATATTTATATTTTTTCTTGAAACCCTGCCAATTTTTATCTTGTTGTGTTTGGTATGTCCATGATACATTGTTCATAAACATATCTATATCTTTATTTAACAATGCTTGATAGGTAACGCGAAGTTTGCCGTACTCGGGACGGGAGTTGCTTATTCTTCCAGAGCACCTGAACTCTACCACATTTTATAGGGGTTCATGTTGCTCTATTTTAAGTTTAATGTGTTTTGTTTTGTGCGTCACCATTTGAAGTTTTATCTTTTTTCGGGGGCGGGGGAGGCTTGGTGTTTTCTGTTTTTCGATTTCGATTTTGAATCTTTGATTGCCTGCTGGTATCTTCAAAATTCCACTTTGCTACAACACTCCATCACAGTTCATTTAATTCTTATGATCCGAAAGATGTGAATCACAATTTATTTATGCTGATAGTTTTCCCAATCATTATTCAACACCATATGTCTGAAGACTTGTTCAGCTGGCGGTAAAGAAAACCAAACAACTTACTGTAACGATAAAAATCTTAATGAAAGCCATGCTTATGGTCTATGTGTACAGATAATAAGGATGGGCGCTGAGGGACTCTTCCAATTGGAAAAACCTCGAGAAGTTGTATTTGTAAATCAATCAAGAATGAAGGCATCGATGCATTTCCAAATAATGTTCATCTGTAAATGTAAGCTCGATAGGAGATATGCTGTCCAAGAGAGCATATGCCAATCATGCTTTATTTGAATAGATACTGTTCTGGCACATTTGAATAGGGAGCATTATATGATGATCAGAATTCCCGCCATTCCCATGAGAATAAATGTGTCGTTAATATAAAGGCATATCCGCTACATCTGTTACTCCCAAGGCAAATAAAACGCTACATACACGTATTTCGAATTAATCAACGGAATTGAATAATGCTACTTTGCTTGTTATTATCTGTTTAAGAAAGTAAAATTGATGTAGGTACAGTATGCTTTTTTATCTTAAATGCCCTATAATTCAAAACCCAGTTGTACATTTTTTGTCAGATATCAGATTGCATCGTTACAAATTATCAGCAATTATCCCGTATAAAATTTAGGTGGAACTAGAAACAATAATTTAGCAACTGTAAAATTATTACGCCAGAATATTTCATTAATCTTTATTCTTAAACTTTCTCGAGTAGGCCTTTCCACGATTTTTTTGACAACGTATAATTGAAAATACTAACTCTGGGGAAACATTTATTTAATTTATTGAATCTTTTTCCCATGATATATCTTACTGCTAATATGTCAATCTAAATACGAAGACATTTATGGAGCATAAAAGTAATTTACAAAGAAATATATGCACTTTTGAATTTATTATCATGTTTTTATAATTGCATTGTCAAAAAATGATTTTTTTATGTAAAAATTTCGATCAACATACATATTTCAACTTTAAAATCTGCAGTACCAAAATCAGCTTGTTTATTTTTAAAAATTGAATCCATATAGCATTAGGCGAGTGAAGGAAAAAAAATATTTATGAAAGAAATGGTAAAAAATTATTATTATCCTTTTCACAACATTTGGCGTCTTCGAAACGAATAAAATACGTAAATGAAATTCAAACAAATACTTTCTCCCTGTTCTGCACTTCCAAGCATACTGTTCACATGAGATTAATGTCTAGGGTACCTTCCTTTAGTATGAAAAAATAAATAGTGCAAATGTTAAACAGGAGGACCGGTCATCCTAAAGTTATCCATCGTTAGGATATTTCTATCATTTTGGTTTTTTGTTAACCGCTCCGCCCAAGAGTCTTTCAATTACGGCGACGGCGCCAAAGCCAGTAAAATGCAACAATTTTGGCCTACGCTAAGCACTTACGGCTATTAAGTGGTGATGGCTCTTTAAGATGTCGTCACCTACTTTGATACAGGGCTTTGCTTTTACTGTTTAATAAGGACAGGAAAAGCCAACTGCAGCGTCACGTGGAATCGAACAATCCTTACGATCACGAGGTCATCTTATTTTGTAACTGTGCAAGGGACAGAAATAGGTATATAAAGGACCTAATTACCTATCTCAAATGCCCGACACGGTACACGTTACCTTTTGGAAATTTATCCATTATGACACCAAAATGAAATGACCCGTCAAACATTTGTATGATTATGACGCCACAATAAATTGACGTCAAAAATTACGCGTGGCGCCATGTGTCAGCCGTTTTGCGATACGTCAATTTGTTACCTCTTTTCCATGGGTTTATAAACGAACAAAGAACACGGAACGAACAAATGACCTCTGAAGGCTTAGAGATGGGATCATGTGCAACATAAGAGAAAGTATCGCTAATCGGTCTATTATAGGTTTCGATTCGCCACCCATCCCTCCCCATACCACCACTCTGTATGCTTTATTTTAAGGTTCAATCTATGCATCTGTCAAGTTGAAATCAATATCTACAACTGTTAATCATTGACAAGAAATAGTATAATATTCATTATTTTTGGAATTTGAATTGAATTGAATTGGAACCTGTCTACTACCACTTTTTTAAAACCTTTTTTTTGGGGGGTGGGGTGGGGGGGGGCGTACGATAGCCGCAAGACTTCCGTACAAATTCGCAAAGACGCAGGGCAGTCGTAACGCCACAAACTAAATGTTCGACATGCACATTTTCTTTGCGATTTTTGGGCGTTTAATGCCGTTCACAGGGCAGTCGTATTGCTGCCATGCAATATCTACGACTTATGCGAACCTGTCTGGATTTTTTTCGAATTGTCTACGACACTCTTGAATCGCCAAATCGTACGATCATACAAATCGCAAGGCTGATGTGAACTAGGCATAATTCTCAATACTCAATGGTCATAAGTGCCGAGAATAGGCCAAATCTGTCGTTCTTCACTTGTATACGGCGACGTCTCCAAATAAATGAAACTTTCTTGAGTGGGACGTTAGCCACAGTATAGAAACAATCATTCTATAACACAAAATTTAAATCTTGTGAATAAATGACACACGAAAAAATGCAAATTTAGGTAGGGCAGGATTTTACTGAGATTTAAGCATCCTCAGTACACCAATTACACAAGTTGTATGACCATAGTTTAACTCAAATGAGATGAGAATGAAAGAATCATTGTTTCAATTGGAAGGACAATTAAAAACACTTAAAACCGTAAAAACGGTGTTACTTTATTACTTATTTAACCCGGATATTTTGAAAACCCTATTTATTTAAAAGAAAATCCATTTTCCTTCGGTTTCTATAAATCCGGAACCGACTGTATATTATATACATGTATATAAAACATTATACAATTATGTTCTTAATCAAGCCTATGTCTCTCCTGTATTCTTGATGTTGTCACTGCACAATCTCATGATGTACATATTTATGCTTTATAACCTGAAATAGAAACTGAAATGTGACTATGTTCTTGCACCGGCATGCACTCTAAAGAAGCCTACATTTAAGCAAAGGTGGCGATCTAATTTCTTGATGACAATAAATATGGGAACAAACATGAGTTAAAGCTATTGTTTGGAAGCATTTTGTTTTAAACACGGTCTATATATTCAATTTAAAGTTGAAATTACTTTTTATAGGCGATATTGATTTTTTGTCGTTATCTGTACTGAAACGCACTAACATTGAGTCATGGGAATGCAGTGAAATTATTTTTACGCAAATGAAAACTTGCTGACAATATTTTTATTTCGAATTTTGTATATTATTCAAATGGTTAAAATTTATTAGTTGCTACATTTGTTGTATTTTTCTGATAAAACAGGTAGATGTAGATAAGCTATAGGCTTTGTGTTATTCTGGTGGAGATATTCGTTAACTGACTGCCTACTATAAAACGAAAATCTCTTGAGAGGTGACCGATGCACCAGGGATAAAGAAACGTTCCTACTGAGATTGCTAATACATGTATTAAAAAACACCTGCCTAGTAAGAGAAAGCGTTTATTTTTTTATCAACTGTCACAACTATCATATTCTGATGTAAGGGTCAGGGGTCAAAAGGTGTGTTGAAGGCGTTGTAAAAAGTCATCCATGTCAGTCAAGGACTTTCGAAAAGCATATTGCATTATCATAGACTAATCTGAACCTGAGCAATGAATTAACCCATTATGTGTTCGTCTATGGGTTACAAATAATGCCTTCTTATTTTTCTCAACTAATCTCGCTGTTTAAGCTAATATGTGTTCATTTAAACAAATATAAAAATATTCCGAGATGGGTTATAGTTTTTATTAAAATGAACATCTCTTTCTTGATTTCAAAAGCACGAAAACGTAAAAGAGCACATCAGCTACCTCGTATTACGGAAATACTCCTTCGTGTTGAAGATTGATATGTTTTTTTCTTTTGTAATCGACAAGATTTGACATGAAACATGATCGTACAATGACATTCTATAGTGTGTTGTAGATAAATGATAGAACATCATAGATAGCCATAATATGATTAATAAATTGTCATGCAGCATGGTTGAATACAGTTAAGAGAAAAGTTGAGTGATAAAGACATTTATTCACTAGGTGTTGAGTTGACATGTAGGTGCTTGGTCTTTTTAAAAAAAGTTTTGTATCTTTTTCTTTCACTCGTCTTAGTCATTCGCTATATATAAATTAAAGTTGACAAAAAATGCCAAGGAATATTCCATTCTCCAAGTACGTATAAGTATGACAAGTTAGAAATAATAACAGCCTTAACGTGGAAAACAATTTCAAATCCCTGATAAAATGAAACCTGGCGCCCGGAAGGATAACGCATCTCTTTGGCAAGCCGCACCCGTCGCAAGTATCCCGCAGAATTCTCATGAAATCAGTAAAATGTCGATGTAATGTTGAAATATATGTTGATCTTGCTAGCAAAAAGCAGTTACTGTAAAAGTTAGTGGTTCTTAATATCATCCAACGTCATAGCATATCCTTTGTAATGTATCATTCGTTTGTTTCGGCTGTTTTGTATAATTTGCCATCTTCAAAGGCGAATGATCTTAAGGCCAATCCAAAACAGTAAAAATTGACTAGTTTCCATTCTCTATAGAAGACAGTGTGGTGAGCAATGATATCAACTACAGTCTAACATGTTTTAAGAGACCAAGGAAAGGAGAAAAGAACGGAAAGTGTCTCATATAACAGGTTGTCTCTTAATACAGGCGATTTATGTAGGGAAAAGCCATTTTCGAAACCATTCATGTAGGTCACATAAGGCAAGTAGTCCCTTAATGTTGTTTTATAGAGCTGGAATGTAAAATATGGAAAATATATGGAGTATGGTTACTATGATTAGTAAGAAATCTGGTGCTCAGGAATAATGCACATTTTCATGCACTCGTGAACCTTGTCTTTACGTTTCGCCGATCGTGCTCATAGTCGATAATTTAAACTTGGTAATTGGTGTAGATGTAGGGAACGCTTGATTCTTGTTTCCGATTTGCAGGTGTTTTTGCCGGAAATTGCCAGCAAATGGAACATTCTGGTCTTTCCAGGAAACCAAATCAGAAAAAACCCATTCCATCTTTTGTAGATTTATTTAGTTTTTTTTTTCTCGTAAGATTACGTATTGTATGTCCTTCGTTCGATAAGTTTTGAATACGGACTTCATCAAATCTAGTCCGTTATTTTTACTTAATTCATCTTATCTATAAAAATATAGGGGTTACGAATAGCCCTTGAATATTCCTTTATTTTTCATCTGAAGTTCTACCAGTTTTATCAAAATCTGAAATACATTGTGAAAATCACTTCATCCCTTACTTGCTTCAGTCGGTCGATAAACTTTTCACCTCTGACTTTGCATCTTAAAGGACAAGTCACATGATTATAAATATTGTTTGTGTCTCAACATTCTCCCTTATTTCTGTATAGACAATAAAATGTGTTAGGATACTTATTAGGTTTGTCAGTTGTATCTTTTGTCTTTATCATGATAAGGGTCACTGGCCGTAGAAGCATCGATCATATATTGTAAGGAGACAGAAAGCTTTTCGACTTCGTTAATTTTATGTCATTTTAATCCATTTCCTGTTCTCTGGCCGATGGCCGTCGATATTCCGCAGTCAGGTTTTTTGCCTTCTGAGCATGTTGTCGTGGGTTCGAATGCGCCGCAGACTCGAGTGGTTTTAATTTTCCTTTTGATGAGATAGTCAAATCGGAGGTCCCGGGTCACAGTAGATCTCGGCACGTTAAAGGTTCAAAACTGCTAAGTGGTCATAAGTGTTCAGCATGAGCCAAGTGTCTGCAGGCATTCAACGGCATGTGGTGACGTTTCCAATTGGTCAACGAATCTTGAGTGTGACGTTAAACAACAATACAATCAACAAGCAAAATACCGTCTTTAACCGGCATTGTATAGGTTTGCTGAATGTACATTCATATACATGACTTTATTTGTTTATGCTTACTTACTTATAGTTAGTTAGTACAATGAATTTGAAACAAAAGAATCTTTCATTTGATGCATTGAAATACTTACTTAGAGGTTGTTCTAAGCAAACAAACACAATCTCAAATAAAACATTTTTCTTGCTATAAATCAATTGATGGTACGCTTATTTGATAATTAAACAATTGGTTTGATATGCAAGGACATGGTTTGCAAATGAGGAGGGAAACTTGCTGACTGATAGGTAGTCATAACAAATATAACAGAAATCAGAATTATATGTACTTTCAAAACTTTTTAAATTCCATGGTCTGTATAACGATTTTATTTAAAATCATTATCATTCACCTGATGAAACCTAATTTCAGTAGTATTTGTTGAACGGATTGTGGCATGGATTCTTTCCTTATTCATGTCACCTGAGTTTTATCGTTGACGTCAGGCGGCCGTGGTAGGTCAAGGTGATTATTTCCCCAAGGTCTAATCCCATATTTGCAGAAATCCGTACGTGTCATATACCCCTGGGATTTGTATGAAGAAGCATGAATGAATGATAAGTGGGGATATGTCAATTTGTTTATTGTGCATGGCTTTGTCGTGATTGGAAGAAAAATGCAGTCTAACCTGTTTTAAGAGACAGTTCAAAGGAAAGGGCAAACAGCGTTACATATGAAAAGTGTTTCCTTACTCTAGGTGATTTTTATGTGGAAGAGCGACTTTTGGAACAAAACATACAGGTCACATATTCAGCGAGTCACTGAGTTAAACTATAGTCTGCTGTTTAACAGAGAAGTTAAGATTCATTGGTCAGGCAATGACTTATGTAACAGACATTTGCATTTGATCGACTGAAAGGAAAGGAAGTTCAAGGGTCATTACTATGACAATAACATACAACTTAGCAATTATAATAGATGATATTGTGGCACATTGAACCAAGTTTGATTATTTGTACACATGAGTTGTGATTCCATCAAATATGGGACTTTCCCTTTTTTAACAACTGCTTATTAAAACAAAAGAGGTAATTTTTACTTTACAGAAGGAAAAGGATGTCCGATCACTTCTTTTCTGGGCATTCAGGTTTTCAGGATCAACCTTTGGTTATTTTTCCTATTTTGCATGCCATTCAGTTTGACGAATTCCTTTTAATACAGAGTGTCAGTAGTTCTGTCCATATAACTTAAATTTGGCCACATTAACGGGCCGGTTTGCCGGGACCGCCTGTAATTTAGTTTAATACTGCCCGATATGTTGCATACCTGTTCTTTGACCGTTCTTCACAAACTGAGTTTTACTGCGGACTTCTCCGTATACTTAATCAAGATACAGGGTTCACGGCGGGCGTGACCGGTCGACAGGTTTTTTTT
>JACSZP010037694.1:0-11550 GCA_016161895.1 Pinna nobilis | reverse complement strand
ATTTCTTTCTATCACCTTTTATCAGTGTAAAATACAAATGAATGTCTGTATGTGATATGAACTGTTACACTACATGTTTTTGATTAACTTTCATATTTATAATAAAAGCATTTTGTTTACAGACGTGACGGATATTTGAAGCATAAGAGAGGGTTCCAAGAAATTGTCTTCAATTTTGTTCAATTGTGAAATTTGCCTTTTCCTTAAGCTACAAGTGCTTTCATCCTGTTAAATTCTTCTGGACTTCGAAATACTATATTTGTCCATGATCAAATATGTTAAAAATGTAAATATACATTTTGACCAAATTACTTATGTGAAATGACCTATTATTTCTTGTTCAAGCCCATCTTAATCAGTTGAAGGTCGTATAACATCGGATGTTCACGTGTCGCCTTCGTTAACGCATCGTAATCACACTGATACGACATCGTAAAGCAGTCGGAATGCCATCGTGTAGAGTTCGCTCAGCATTAGTGCATACTTCCTGATTAAAAATTACATATTCGTGATTCTTTCGTGTTTAGCTCGATTGTGTTCGTGTGACCTTCTTTAGTCATCGTACTTGCTTTGCCTAGAAATTCGGTGTCGACCAAGTTCGAGACGATTTTCTCGAGAAATTCAAACTTTCATATTCGCATGACCATCTGGAGACAATTTCGGGACAGTTAAACAAAGATGTCTTCGAACGGGAGCAGACGCCAGTTTGGTGACACATAAAATGTGAAAATTTCTGATAAAAGGTTCAAATAATATAGAGGGAATACACTGAAAGCAATCCATAAGTCTGCTATCTTATTTTCCTAGTACTTGCGAGGAAAACAAGCATGACAATTGATTTGAAGGTAGGCATATGATGAAGTCCGACTGAAGGAACCGGGCCGGGCCACCTCTAAGGGGGCGAGTAATACAGGACATCATTGTTTGATTTTTCTAACATGATTTAAGAGAATGGAAGTCAGTAAGATGTATTCGTTACATGGTGTACAGTTGAGCTAATACGATATATACGTGGTAACTATATTGCATATGGGGCTCGAGCTTCGGCCTCGCCCCATATGGCATTTACTAACCACGTATATAGTATTAGGTCAACTGCACACCATGTAACTAATAATATATAGTAAGGGGGCATAAGTATTGACAACGTCATTCAGTTTTTCTTATTGAACTCTTAACAACAGTGGAACCTGGCTATTAAGACCGCTCAAGTGACTTGCAAAAATTGGTCTGATTAGTGAGGTGGTCTCCTAAGTACAGTGGAACCTGGCTATTAAGACCACACAAGTGACTGGCTAAAATTGGTCTGATTAGTGAGGTGGTCTCCTAAGTACAGTGGAACCTCGCTATTAAGACCACCCAAGTGACTGGCTGAAATTGATCTGATTAATAAGGTGGTCTCCTAAGTACAGTGGAACCTCGCTATTAAGACCACCCAAGTGACTGGCTAAAATTGGTCTGATTAGTGAGGTGGTCTCCTAAGTACAGTGGAACCTCGCTATTAAGACCACTCAAGTGACTGGCAAAAATTGGTCTGATTAGTGAGGTGGTTTCCTAAGTACAGTGGAACCTCACTATTAAGACCACTCAAGTGACTGGCAAAAATTGGTCTGATTAGTGAGGTTGTCTCCTAAGTGAGGTTGTAAACGCATGAAATAATAATAAACAGACTGAATTTTGATGGTCATAATAGCGAGGTGGTCTCCTATGTGAGGTGATCTTTAGGCGAGGCTCTGCTCTGATATCTAAAGGCAAAAAGTCTCATTTCAACAGGTTTAATGACATAATAAATAGTCCCTCATTATAACAGAATGTTGTAAAGTGATTTAAAGTTTCTGTCCTTTCGGTTTGTAACAATTCAAGCGATACTACGATCAAACTGGTCAGACGAATTTCTGGGTCATTGGCTTCTTGATAAATTGTCTGTACTTTCCGTGTCACGAAATTGCTTGAAACATTTATGTGAAAATCTTGGTTTCATTTCTTGCATCTGTAATATCATCATAGGACAGAGTTACACTACCTATTTCACCAGCTGGGACCAAAATACGACTTTGAGAGTTAAAGGAAGAGCAGACAATGAATAAAGCTTTCATGAAGGGAAATAAATCTTTTTTAAGTAGGCGTGTTTGGCTTCACTCTTACTTTTACTCTGAGACCATAATCAAGTACCCTTTCAAATTCCTCAAAAAGGCGATCGAATGTTTTGACTTGATGATTTTAATAAACAACTACTTTGATGCCACATTCTGTCATTTTGACCCAAGATATTTTACATGTGCCTGTAATACCATAGTTATAATTTTGAAGTCTTCAGCATAAGTTTAAAACTTTGACCTGAATAAGAAACGATAAGCTGTCCTTGTCCAATTCAGATACCATCAAAATGTTGAGTCTTTCTCGATATGGACCAATGAAAAGTATTTCTCGGTTAAACAACACGGGGCAAGTTCTCAGAGTAATGCTACGATATTTGGTTGCGTCCTGGTCCATATTCAAGCCGCTCCCGGTATATGAGCCGAGCTTGACAGTTACTTGAATTTGTCTTTTGAAACCGCGATTCCGGCCTCTAAATTCATATAATTCGCTTGACAATTATCAAAGAATAATCATATTTCTTTTAAAAAAAACTGACAACAAACAAATGAATTTAATTGAGGTCATCGTGTTCAAATTTCAAATAGAACTGAACAAAGAAACCGAGAGGAATTAACTTTAAAATGAGTCATATAATACTGGCGCAACTGGTCTGTATACTGTCAATTTCTTAAAAAGCGAAATGGAAACCCAATTATGTTACCCAGGACGCTCTGCTGTCAGAAAATGGAATACGACAACTTCAGCAACAATACGACTTACTACTAAAATTAACCGACGGGACAGTAACTTTTTGGAAGAAATTCTTGGCATAACACAAAAAGTAGTAAGAATACTATTAACTTGAGGTTTTCTTACTTTTAGTGAAAATGTGTATGTACTTCTGTTTCTCTGCGATAGACTAAATACCATACGGCATACACCAGATTACTTATTAGTTCTGTGACTGGAGTTAAAAAAAGATTTTACTTTGAGTGACATTTAATACACGTTTCATCCTTGACATCAGGTTTTAATGTAAGTTTCATCCAAAATGAATGATTGTGTCATATGATAAATCTTCACCAACTGTTACTGAGTTTAAATGACGAGTAATAAGGTTGTTGCATTTAGGCATATGTAATTAGCTTGATTAAGGCAAACGTGAATTAAATAAGTACGACAAACGATATGTTTTCAGCTTTTATCTTTCCATATTAAAGTAGTAATATCTCTTTTTCGATTGCATTTTTTTTATAACTCACTGGATCCGATATGCCCGGGTATGTTCTTTACGGGATCATTGTTTGTTCAGAGGAAAACTACTTATTGAATCATTATTGTCACAATGATTAAGCAAATAACGAATTACATTTACTTTGAACATTTCACCAAGTTTATGGTCGCTACTGTGCGTTCTGTATGTCCGATATTCCAATTATATATTATAAGTATAAAGATTTCTTGATATCAGTGATTACAATATACTGAACGACCCATAATCTAATCTGTTATGTTAACTGCTTTTGATTATAATATACTGAACGACCCATAATCTTATCTGTTATGTTAACTGCCTTTGATTATAATATACTGAACGACCCATAATCTTATCCGTTATGTTAACTGCCTTTGATTATAGTATACTGATCGACCCATAATCTTATCTCTTATGTTAACTGCCTTTGATTATAGTATACTGAACGACCCATAATATTATCTGTTATGTTAACTGCCTTTGATTATAATATACAGAACGACCCATAATCTTATCCGTTATGTTAACTGCCTTTGATTATAATATACTGAACGACCCATAATCTTATCCGTTATGTTAACTGCCTTTGATTATAGTATACAGAACGACATATAATCTTATCTGTTATGTTAACTGCCTTTGATTATAGTATACTGAACGACCCATAATCTAATATGTTATGCTAAGTGCCTTTGATTATAGTATACTGAACGACCCATAACCTTATCTGTTATGCTAACTGCCTTTGATTATAATATACTGAACATTCCATAATCTTATCTGTTATGTTAACTGCCTTTGATTATAGTATACTGAACGACCCATAATCTAATATGTTATGCTAAGTGCCTTTGATTATAGTATACTGAACGACCCATAACCTTATCTGTTATGCTAAGTGCCTTTGATTATAGTATACTAAACGACCCATAACCTTATCTGTTATGCTAAGTGCCTTTGATTATAGTATACTGAACGACCCATAATCTTATCTCTTATGTTAACTGTCTTTGATTATAATATACTGAACGACCCATAATCTTATCTCTTATGTTAACTGCATTTGATTATAGTATACTGAACGACCCATAAACTTATCTCTTATGTTCACTGCCTTTGATTATAGTATGCTGAACGACCCATAATCTTATCTGTTATGTTAACTGCCTTTGATTATAGTATACTGAACGACCCATAATCTTATCTCTTATGTTAACTGCCTTTGATTATAATATACTGAACGACCCATAATCTTATCTGTTATGTTAACTGCCTTTGATTATAGTATACTAAACGACCCATAATCTAATATGTTATGCTAAGTGCCTTTGATTATAGTACATTGAACGACCCATAATCTAATATGTTATGCTAAGTGCCTTTGATTATAGTATACTGAACGACCCATAACCTTATCTGTTATGCTAAGTTTCTTTGATTATAGTACACTGAACGACCCATAATCTAATATGTTATGCTAAGTGCCTTTGATTATAGTACACTGAACGACCCATAATCTAATATGTTATGCTAAGTGCCTTTGATTATAGTATACTGAACGACCCATAATCTTATCTGTTATGTTAACTGCTTATGACTATAGTACACAGAACGCCCACAATCCTAGAGGTATGTTAATTCTAAGAATATGCCACTTCCTAAACTTGACCTTGATAGTCTCTGGACACAAAGTTGGTACGCTAAGCTCTTGATCAAAGGAGCTAATATGGTTTTCTGCATGTTTTTTCAGTGATTAATCATACAATTAATTTTTAAAACTCCACATAAAAGGTTCTGGTTAATATTTCTTGACGGCGTAAAGATCCCTTACTGCATACATAAAATCCTCAGCGTAAGATGCAATATTTGCATTAACTTCGTGGTTCAATATCTTAAATGAATTTATGTCAAAATAGGCGTAACAGAAGATAAGCTCTCATGATACAGAAATATAAGGTGTTGTTGTTGTTGTTGTATTGTTATTTAACGTCCCAGGCAAGAATCTTACACTCATATGGAGACGTCACCGACTGCCGGTGAAGGGCAACACAATTTTGCCTATGCTAGGCACTGCTGGCCGTAGAGCAGGGATGTTTCTTTAACGTGCCAACACCTACTGTCACACGGGACCTCGGTCTCATATGAAAGACAGGGACGTCTACCCGTGGAATGACGCTGCAGGATTCGAACCCCGATCCCTTCGATTCGACGTCGAACTCGCTAATCACTCGGACCAAACCAAATAATAAGTAAAAAAAATGGAAATCTTGAAACTTAAAAGACAAAATAAGAAGAATATTTTAAACAGTTTTATTACACATTTGTCCTCATCATCTTATGACCTTTTTATTAGCCTCTGTGGTGATCTGAAAAAAATATACATTTTCATTAAAAAGGTAGATATGCAAATATACGCAAAACAATTCACATAGGTAACAACGGCTACTCCAACATGACCTCGGCATCTGTGAATCGTAAGCTGCCGATTGTTTGAACTGTACCTTCAAAACCAAGACCCCGCGTCACGAAGGATGGTTTACACCATCGAGACACTTCATTAATAATTTGGCTTTAAAAACGAAAGTTAAAAATAGCGGGGTGTCATTCAAAATTCTAAGATCGAACGACAGCCAACGCCATAACCAAAACAAATCTTCAAATGTTTGACTGTACAATGAAGACACCTCGCTGCTAACTTGCCCTAAGAAACGAAAGTTAAAAATACAAAGGATGCAATCAAAATTCTAACAACATCAGGAGACAATACTTCAAATCTTAAAGTACTAATCCACGCACGGATACTTAAAAGTAAAACAAGTAACACAGTCCGAACTTCAACCCTCACATGTCTTATTTGTGATATGGGTACATACCTCCGAGGTTAAAAATTCTAAACATCTTCGAAGGTTATCCTAAAGAAATACCATAAATAAAACCTCGATGATATTACCACAGGTATTTAACCTCCTTATTTTAACTGTTTACTAGTATAAAGACCACATACTTACGACAGTGACAGTGGTTTTCATCCGTGCAATGTCCATGTTCATGAGCGGCGCAATGCTTATGGCAGTCACCATGATCATTGCATTCATTATCAGCATGGCAATGACATTCGTTATCGTGACAAAAACCTTGTTGCCCAACTTTGCAACTGCCTTGACAGTCTTTATGACCCGTACAGGCATCGCCGTCAGCCAGCGCTGCAGCTAAGCACAGAATATAATGCAAATGAAAATAAATAATATAATAATATGATAAGGTCAAACAAACATACAAAAATACTCATGAAATAAGAGGAAAATTTTGCAATGAAGGAATTTAATATTTCAGTAGATTTAGTTATCCTGGTAATATATAACAAACAATTATCTATGTTCCACTTACAGACACCTTTGTGTAGAATATATATTACATTCTAAGAGTAAACAACATTTCTCAATGGCTGTGGAATTGTTGATGAATTAACATTGATATTCTTTCTGGTAACTCTACGTTATCTTCCCTCTGAACGTTAGCACTTGGGTCCTCCGTGGCCGAGTGGTTAGCGTGTTCGATTGCGACTCGGAAGATCCGGGTTCGAGCCGCGTCAGCGCCACTCCGCGGTTAGCCGTCCCTGTCCTTAGGATGAGACAGTAAAAACCGAAGCATCGCGTCACAGTAGCTGTTGGCACGTTAAAGAATCCTCCCTGCTCTTCGGCCAGTGGTGCCGAGCATAGGCAAAATGTGTAGCCCTTCACCGGCCTCTGGTGGCGTTTCCATATGAGTGAAATATTCTTGAGTGGGACGTTAATCAATTGTACCATGCCATAATACCATGCCGTTAGTACTCTTTATTGTCTGCTAGCCTTATCCCATCACCGAAAGAAACAAGTCTCGCATAAATGTGTTCGGGTATCATATGGACAGTGACAATTCGTCAACTATAACGCCTTTGTTCTCTGACGAATCGGTTGAATTAACTACGCATCTTGAATACTTAAAACCGATTATTTACGAAACTGAACGCTGAACTGAAGCTAACTTTATTCAAGAGGATGAAGCACTTAATTTATCGATTACACAATGTTCCACTGATTATATTCATCTACTTCTAGTTTTCACTTGGGGAACTTTCCTCAATTTATTGTTGTTGCGTTGTTGTTTAACGTCCCACAAATTTTGCCTGTACTCGGCACTGCTGGCCGTAGAGCAGCGAGGGCTCTTTAACGTGCCAAAACCTACTGTTACACCGGACCTCGGTTTTTACTGTCTCATCCGAATGACAGGGACGGCCAACCGCGGAGTGGCGCTGCGGGAATCGAACCCCGGACCCCTCGGCTCGAAGTCGAACACGCTAACCACTCGGCCACGGAGACCCCTCCTCAGTTTATTACGATAAAGGAAATTCTGTTATTAACCTTCCGAGAAAGTTACAAAAATGTATTGTTATTATAGTACGTCAAATTAAAATATCCTCAACTGTATTCAGATCTAGTTAGAATTAAATACATCTTCTGCGCGCCTTACTTATTTTTCAGGAAGAGCGACTAGTGTGGTCGCTTTTAAATCGAATGAGACAGTATAAATAGAGATTTAAAGGGAATATTGCCACTTTAAAATTTCCCAAACTACTCAATTGTCTAGAGTGCATCTCCTCACCTCAAAAATAGTCTCCAGTGGGAAAACAAACGACTACATAATTACTGTATGAGTCATTTTTACTTACCCAGGCAGGCGAATGCAATGGCAAGGAATAGAGTAGTACGCATAGTGGTATCGTGGTTAAACTCTATGCAACGGTCCCAAAACGAGATATGAAACAGATTAACCCAGAATTTCTAATTATACCTTAACCAGCCTTTATCTAAATGCATGATTTGTAGTTGATCATCAAAAACTTTGACATATTGCGCAATGACCCAGCTCTTATAGCTTCTATCTGACTAGAAATAAGATTACATGCCGAAATCTCGAAACTTCATGAGAAAAAGAGCACATGCCTATGTACTGAAATCGGATGGAAGAAATCCGTAGAACTACTTTCTTATTGGAATGCAGTATGCACTTTTCTGTTGTAATGATACATTCCGAATAAGAGTAGGCCTACTATTGAACCAATGATTTAGAGCCTGATGTTGATTTGCTTTCACATCTTTGCAAAGAGATATTGATAGATCAAGACAAATGTAACAGAAGCAAAAAAAAAAAAAAAAAAAAAATCAAAGACAAACAAACAATCGAATGAACTTCCAATAAAATTGAGTTCGGTAATTAATGTAAATTGTTTTGTACATAGAAGTCACAAGAATTTGATCGTATAGTCTATCGTTCTTTTAACAAATATTCTTCGATTCCTTAAGTTCAGATAATTGACTCCGAAAAAGTCAAATATCAATTCGTTATGTTGTGTCCCGTCGTATATTGCTTACTGACGTCGCTTTCATATACACTGTTTGATTGCCCTTGAAATTATATCCATCATGTACAAATTAAGTACATCACATGATAACTTCTTAATTCATCATTGGATAACGACGTAAATGCTATAATTTTGGTTTCATTAGTGTTTCCCAGCTATTGTCTTTGCGATGTTGCATAAATTATCTACGCATCCTTCATCTTTCGATTTCATCAGAAGTTACAAGGGTTATTGCTATATCCTTGACCTCCATCGTGAAATATACATGCACACATTTTAAGCTTTTTGGCCCAACACCAGATAACCAGTATCTTTGTAATAATTTCATATACCCATTGATCTTGTATTTTCAAAAGTTGACAGTTGTTGTTAAACGTTATTGGAACATGACAATTCTGTTAACATAAATGAAAAATATATTATATTTTTTCACTTTCTATTCCTTAAAATGGATTTGAGCACTTGTAGTCTCATCTCTTTTCCTGAACACGAATTTTACAAATCCGTTTTTGGTCCAACGCACGACAGTAGCAAACCATAAAATCAATTTACCACATCGACTGCCTTTGTCAACGGAATCTCTTCAAAATGATGTTTGTTTTGATTGTTTTGTTGTTGTTTAACGTCCCACTCAAGACGTCACCGTGTGCCGGTGAAGGGCGACAAATTTTGCCTGTGCTCGGCACTTATGGCCGTAGCGCAGGAAGGGTTCTTTAACCTCGGTTTTTACTGTCTCATCCGAAGGACATTGACGGCAAACCGCGGAGTCGCACTGCGGGAATCGAACCCCGGACCCCTCGGCTCGAAGTCGAACACGCTAACCACTCGGCCCCCTTCAAAAATGAAATTATTTTCAAAATGACCCTTTCCTCATGAGTTCGTCGGTCCGAAATCAGTAAAAGATCACGTGTCGCAATGAGTGTCTGCATGTAAAAAAAACCCCTCAGTGTTAAATGACAATAATCATCGGGCATAGGTGATATTTCTATTTCAATAAGATATTCTTGAGCGGGGCTTTAAACAACATTACATAAACAATAACTATGAGTCGAATACATGTGGCTCCAATTACTTTTCGACCTTGACATGGGTTTTTCCCACGGTTTTTCAGGAATAATTCGAAGGACAGATTTCGAACTTATGATCTGCGGGCGAACGTGTTACCTTGGAGACCATATAAATAATGATTCCTATAAGGAATACAGAACAAACACGGACCCCTGGACATACAAGAGGTGGGATCACGTACCAAGGAGGAGTAAGCATCCTCTGTTGACCGATCACACCCATCGTGAGCCCTATATCTTGATGAGGTAAGTCGGATAATCAGTAGTCAAACTCCGTGTGTAAAGAACGGTTTAACGGCATTTTATAATATTCGTATAAAGAACATTCCCTTGTATACAAGAATTGGATTATCTAATGTATGTTAACACCAGGGATGGTAAAGTAAAATTTCCCGGAGTCGAAATTCAAGGCACTCACGGTTTGAAAAAGTCCCAGATATCAGGACTCAAGTTTGTTTAATCTTTCTGTTAGAAAGCGATTTTTTTAGTTTATTACCTCGATCACGTGTATAAGTATACATTATTGTATAGTTTGAAAAGTTCTCGTCCATATTAATGCCGACTGAAAAAAATTATCAGATTCGAGGGAACACTCATTCGCGACCTTAAATCTGAAATTAGATATTCAAACTTTCGGTCAGCCATTTTATTACCACGGCTGCCTATTTATCAGGCATAAAATTTCAGTAAGTTTCGAGATTTTGTAATGTTAAACAGTGCACTTTTTTCCATCAGCTGTACTCAACTGTACTTAATTATTTCAAGATCCGGGACACCTCGGAGATTTTAATCACTGGTGCACTGAACTAAACATACGAAGGTCTTCACGAATTTTAAGACTTCAATGATAACTGCATTGCGATAAGAACAGGGAAAGTCGGATATATATAGGACAGGGCCGGAACTATCAGTTTGAACTGTAATTAGCTGTTTCTCTCGTAATGTTTTCCTTGGAATTTAGTCAAATTATTTATTCACCATTGTACTGTCACTGACACTGATATATTGTTGAATCAATGTTTTCCCCGCATGCTATTTAAGTTTCTTATCTTTGTATATCTCTAATGATTTTTTACAAATTAAATCCTTTGCAAAGAACACTTCATTTAAATTAAGAAAATCCAAGAGCAAAAATTAATTCCAGTTGTATCAACCACGCGAAGTCTGATTTAAGAATCATCTGATAAGCTTATCATATCATTTGATACTGAGGCCCCCAATAGGGAGAAGAAAATATATATATACAAGGTCGCCCGCGTGCTTATACGGATATACGTCTGCTTTCTTTATCTGACACCGTGCAAGATGACACCGCGCGTCTATAACTGCCTGTTCTATTATTTTGTTGTTGTTTAACGTCCAACTCAAGAACATTTCACTCATATTGAAGGGTCGCCGTGTGCCGGTGAAGGGCGACAATCTTTGCCTTTGATTGGCACTTATGGTTGTAGCGCAGGGAGCGCTCTTTAACATATGTTATGCCAACACCTCAGTCTGTGACACGGGATCTCTGTTTTAAATGTCTCATCTGATCAAGACAGGTTTGTGTTCTTTTATCAGAAGGCATGCTGGTTACAATACTAGATAGAAAGAGACTTCTATAATTCGCAAAACAATTCACGTTCCATCGTATTCACGCATTTCAATTGCAATTTACCCTAAACGATAAATAATCCTACGTAGGAATCGGAAAACGAATAAAATTAGCCTGCTTATAACTTATGAATTATTGTAAGATATGAGGATAT
>JACSZP010037693.1:866-11364 GCA_016161895.1 Pinna nobilis | reverse complement strand
TCTAGAGCAGGGAGGGTTCTTTAATGTACCAATACCTACTACATTTAGTTAGATATAATACCTGGATCAAATCTTGTCTCAATCATCTGTGGAAGGGAGACCCACTTATCCTCCTCCATTTTGTAGCATAGTAACTCTCTTGTGGCATACTCATCCTGCCCTTTACCACCAACAGCATATAGCTTTCCTTTGACCACCTGTAGGCCACTCAGTGACCTGGGACTAGGTAAGGGAGATAACTGAAATGAATAAACTTTACATTTAATTTTCAAGAATAAATATTTCTGTATTATTTCTTAAATATTCAATGATAATCAATTAGCAATGGTTTTGTATTAAATCATAATAGGTCATACTCAATTTTACTAGAGCATCACTGACATAATTCAATCAAATGTAAATTTTATACAATTGAATCTATAAAAATATTCTTCCAAATACATGTAACTTATTAATTTTCTTCCAAATAAACAGATTTCTCAAAATAACTGGTTTTAAAAAGTAACAAAGGAAACATAAAAATTTTAGATTAAGCTGGATTTGTTGTAGTTGTTGCATTGTTGTTTAACGTCCCACTCACGAATATTTCACTCATATGGAGACGTCACTGTGTGTCGGTGAAGGGCGACAAATTTTGCATATGTTCGGCACTTATGGGCGTAAAGCAGGGATGGTTCATTAATGTTCCAACACCTTCTGTGACACAGGACCTTGGTTTTTACTGTCTCATCTGGAAGACAGGGACGGTCAACTGCAAGGTGGTGCTGTGCAGATTCAAACCCCAGACAAGCTGGATTTCAACATAACAGGGTCCAATATATAAGATAGCTCCACTGTAACAGGTAACAGCGAGAGGTGTTTTACCATAAAACTCATATATTACACATAGTCTCCAATAATCACAAAGGCTATTATGGATTAATGAAATTAACAAGAAATGTGAAATATTCAAAAATATTTTACCTCTTCCCAGTTATCTGTGACGGGATTATATCTCTCAAATATGTTGACACAATGGTTACTGGAATCTATCACTCCACCTGAAAGAAACAACATATTTATAGAGGTCAGACATTTACTACATTATGTTTGAATGATCTTGTAAAAAAATAAGTTGCAGATACCAAGGGATATTCAAAATTCAACAGCATGGTCAAAACAAAAAGAAACAATACTACAAACTATATTCAACGCTACAACACATCAAATTTAACATAGAGCAACATGAACCTCACTTAAAATCCGGGATGAGTTCAGGTGCACCAGAGGGGTAGGCAACACCTGCTTCAAGTGCAGTACACGTTGTGTAACTGATGTTTCCAATCCAGGAGTAAGTTACATCACTTAGAAGTCATAAACGAGAAGTGAAAAAGGACTACCATACCATTTCTTTATTCTAACTTAGAGTTACATAAAACATTTTGCAATAGTTATCTCAAAGGGATTATATTAGATTGATGTCATGTACTTTGGTGGTGGTGCACTTTGGTCTGTTTCAGTGTATGAGATGTTCACAAAAGTTGCAGTCAAAAGTGCTATTATCCCCAAGCCGTGCTATTAGTGTATGACATCGAATAAATGTAATAACAATATTCAAAATCAATTGGCAAATCAAACATAACCGTTAGGTTCATCAAATCAAAATTAAAACACAGTAGAGTCGGTCTATAGCCAATCGGTTTAAAACAAATTCAGTGCTTACGAAGAGGTATAAAATGCCCTAAAACAATTACTATTCATTTGTTTATGTAGTAAATTCTGATGCTTAAAAAGAAGGATGGCTATAAGGGAATCAAAAGTCAACCCCCTTTGACTTTGTTATATACCAACTCCACTGTATGTGGGATATTTCACAGGGCACAATAACAGGAAAGTTATATTTTCAAATTAAAATGAGGAGTTAGATAATTGACGTTTCACTATGTGTAGAAAGTTAATACCTACCAGCCACATACAAGTATCCATTCAAAGCGGCGGCCATTATTCTTGACACCGCGTGGGACAGGGATGACACATGGAGCCATCTATTGGTGTGGGGACAGTACCTCTCCACAGAACTGAGCCTGGAGTTTCCATCATAACCCCCAATAGCATAGATGTAGCCATCAAGTGCAGCCATACCAAACTTTGAGCGTGCTGTATTCATTGGTGCCACCTTAATCCACTTGTCTAAGTAACGTTCATATCGCATCACATTGTTCACAACGACTTTCTCTTTATTGTAACCACCTGTCGATTAAACAAAATCAGGGTTACGCTCCATAAAGCTTAAGATTTACTTAAGTCTGAGAATTTTCACAATTTCAGTTTCAGTTTCACAGCCAATCAAAATTCAATACTCGGAGTTGAGAGAATTCTTAGACTTTAAGTAAATTCTTGAATTTAATGATGTCAAACCCAGGCTGACAAGTGTCATATAGAAATTGCTTGTTGACAGGCATGCATAGATGTGTGGCATTATAAGATGTCCTAAATCCCAATCTCAAGTGGTGTCCATATAATTTACAGAAAATAACTTTCTAAGCTTTTCCAGAAGTCAAATAAATGTATGGAGTGCCATGCAATATCACTCCACGATAGTACAGTAAATTCTCATTTAATGCCATGCTTGACAATATTAAGGTAGTGTGCAGTTTGTATGATGAAGGACAAATGCCAGCTACAATTTCACTGAGTAAAGACTACCAATGGTCAGCAATACATTTGTGTGTAAGAAATCATCAAATATTTCACATGACAGATATTGAGACTTCATTGTAAAGTGTTCATCTTCCAATTATTGTAAAGTCATAAGTTTGAACTTTAATGGAGATATCTTACTTTACCTTTCCTTCAGTTGAGACAGTAAAAGCTAATGCTGCAAGTTACCAGTATGATTACAGAAGGCCAGTGGTCTTACTTGGGTACATCTGTAACAAGAGTTTTTCCCCCATATCATAAAACTTGACACCAAAAAAAACCCCAAAAATTATTAAAAATAATATAAAATAAAATGGCAGATTGCTGGCCATGTAACAAAAAATGTTGACAAAAGAGGATTAAACAAGTACCTGCTATATATAGATGCATATCCTCTGATACCACAGAGCAGTGGTGACATCTGGAGAATGGTAGATCCTTTAACTTAATCCAAGTACCACCTTCCAGATTGTATCCTTCCACACAGTTTAAGTAGTTCCGGTTGTAGATTTCCCCACCTGTGATGTACACCACTGTCTCCACCGCCATACACTGTCTTGGAATCATCCTGGGCGAGGACATCTCCATCCTTCTATCCTAATAACAGAGTCAATTTGTTATCATAAAAACCACTGTAAGATGGAAACTGCTTATTGTTCTGAAATCCCACATTTGAAATTATTTTTATTTCAAAGTCAAATTATTTTATTGCAATTACAATATTTTGAAAAAACTGTTCACTTTGAAGAAAAATCATTTCCCTAAGGTTTCAATATAATCCGGGTTTGACTGCATTTGTAGATCAACATTGAGGAATTTAGTGATACATGTAGATGATATACATGTACCAGTGCCCATTGAGGATTTATTTCGTTCCATTTTCTGATGACTTTGTTTCATATAATAAAATATTGTATAGTCACACCAAATAGATAACTAATTATGAGTACATCTTCCTGTATAAATTTGATATTTTCTCCTCTAGAGAATCCATCTGATGGCTAGGTCATGGAATCAAATCTGCACAGCACTGTTGTTGGCTATCCCTGTCTTTCGGATGAGGTGGTAAAACCCAAGTTTCCATGCCACAGAAGGTGTCAGTACCCTCCCATTTCAGTGGCCATAAGTGCTGAGCACAGGTCAAATTTACTGCACTTCATCTGCATATGGTGAAATTTTAAACAACAATACAAGTAACCATTTCATCTTAGACATTTTGAGTGCCACAGTGGAGCCTATCTCGCGAGACTACTGCAATGAAGGACCACCTGTCTTGAGAGTCCATGTTTAATGTATTCTACAGTAGAATTATTACCTTATCCTTACTAAGTGCTGCTGTTGATATGTTGTTAGTGTTTTACAACAAAAAACTGAAAATTCATTGTTACTGTAACAGAATACATTCATAATACAGTTCTTTTGAGCTTTTGCATATTCCACTTTTGTGATTCCCACTAGATAATTCAGGGACCATGCATCTAGAGTTGCAAGTAGTGCTGCACATACAGTCCAACCTGCCTTAGCGACCCACTGAATTAAAGGAAAACCTATCTTATGTGACCTAAATGAGTGGTTCCCAAAATGTTTTTTCCTATATAAATAACCTGAATTAAGAGACCACCTACCATATACATGTATGACCCTTTTTGCTCCTTCCTTTGGAAGGTCTCTTAAAACAGGTTTGACTATATACAATGTATTTCATGATTCCATTTATCAAATGCACTACTCCTTCCAGACACCTGGTCCCATCCATTTAGGAAATAGCATTTGTTTTCCATTGAGACTGTCATTATTGTAAACTTGTCATACTTACACATGTATTAGGTCTTTAATATTTGAATATACCTTAGTACTTTTTTCAATTTTATTTGCAAAAAATTCAAATAAGCTTCAGCATTTAGATTTTTTGACATATAAGGACAATTGTTATGACTTTGAACTTACTTTCAGTATGTGATATTTCATGGCTTCATCCAAATATGGCCGGCACCCAGGTGCTGTCATCAATAACTGTTCTGAATCAACTTTGTCAAACAGGTAATAAGGACTGACCAATGGCAGGCGAGCATACTGTAGGACTCCAGACAGCTGGGGTATTCTGTGTTTAGGGTCGTGCTTCACCCATCTCAATATGGCATCAAACACAATCTCCTCTGACCCTACATTGAGGTCATTCTGACTTATAAACTCAATTAGCTTCTTGTCTGGAAGTAGAAGAATTTCCTCCTGTTTAGCCACCTCCGTAAAATGTTCAATGACATATTGTCTAGCCTTCTCGCTCAGTTCATAACAAACATGTGCCTCCGCAAAACAATGTATTCCGAGACAGTTGCTTGGGTCCATTTCTCCCTCCAGGAAGTTGCAGCAGGCCTGTATGATGGTGTGGATCTGTACTAGATTAGCCGCAGACAGAAGCTGCTGGGCGTTCTCCTGTGTTATAGAGATGTCTGCTGTATAAGCAAAGTCTATAAGCTGCTTCATGATATCTGGGGGTACCCCATCGATCTTTATCTCCCTCTCATGGCGCTCTCTCATGTCCCCTGTAAAATATGTCAGTATGGTGAAGATAAGCAAGAGCTTAAGTACAGTCTAACCTAATTTAACCCTTTCACCCCTAAGAAACAAAGTAGCATGCTCTTTTCTATTGTGTTGGACCAGTCTATTGCGGTCTGCAGTGGTGAAAGGGTTAAGAGACTGTCCAAGGGAAGGAACCAAAAAAGTCATATATGTTAAGTGCTCTCTCAATTCAGGTGATTTATATAGGAAAAAGCCATTTTGGGAACCATGCATCAAGGGTCACATAAGACAAGTAGTCATTTACTTCAGTTGGCCTCTAAGGCAGGTAAGAGTGTAGATAGGCATAGAATATGTAACATCTCAGTAAATAAGCACTATGGGTAATATTCAACTCCCTCATTCCCCATGCTTTCTCTTACCTCTCCTACACTGCAGCTGGATCTTTCTCTCTTTCTAAATCTTTTTGTCTTGTTGTCTTTTGCATTCTCTGTTCCTGTCTGTCTTTCTCAATGTTTATATATTAGTCTTGTCTGTCTGTCTGTCTCTCTATCTCTCTCTCTCTCTCTCTCTCTCTCTCTCTCTCTCTCTCTCTCTCGCTGTATGTCTGTCTCTCTCTGTCTGTCTCTGCCTGTCTCTCCCTCTCAATGTACATATTGCATGTTACCAGCTTTATTCCCATTTACATGTATATACAATACAAAACTGAAATACTGCTGAAAAGCTAGATCAAGCATTGAATATGTAAATCTATTACAAAGAACACATTGCAGAGGAAGGGAGATAATCCATATTGAACTACACAGTATAAACATTTTCAATCAAAATTTCCAAGTGCATCTCTTCTGAGTTCATTAACAAGTGCATTACAAAGGTGTCACAATGATAAATCAATGTGGAGGCATTTTCAAATGCTAGATTTAGAAACACTACATGTAGGTGATAATACATGCAAGTTGTGCAAGTATTTTGAAGTGGTAGTATAGGTGAAGTAAAGTGTTTATTTCTGAATCCATGGTAATGATTATTTTTTCAATAATAGCCCCTTTTAAGGCATGTTTCCAAAGTCAGCCCCAAGATGTGCATGACTTCACCTAGCATGATTAATGCGGAGATTGCTAGCATTTAAAAAATGGGGAAATTCTCAATGCTGCATTGAATAGGTGCATCACTAACAATTTCATGAAAATATATACCGTAGTCTGTAATGCTTAGAAATTCAACTTTCGGATTCTGGTCGTTCAACTTTTGACTTATTTAAACGTATCTCATGTTAAACTGGTTGGTACTTTATATAAGTGTTGTGGTTTCCCTTTTAGCAAGTTAGCATATCATTTCACTGCTGGAATCATCTTATCTTATACAGGTGAGCTGCATATATATTTCAGTGTAATATACATCTATTTTTAAATAGCTTGTTTCATTATTTCAGTGCTATATTCTTATTTTTAAAAGAAACTTAATTTTATTCATGTTACATCATTTTAATGTTGATTTGCGTTTTACAATACACGTTATATCTGATACATATAGAATAGTACATGGCAAAATCTGTATCGCATGCCATATCAACCATGTCATAATGTTGCTTAACACCCTACTCAAGAATTGTTCACTTATACGGAGACGTCACCATGTGCCAATGAAGGGCAACAAAATTTTCGTATGTTCAGCATGTAAGACCATAGAGCAGGAAGATTTCTTTAAAGTGCCAACACCTAGTGTGAAAACTTCAGTTTTTACTAACTCATCTGAAAGACAGGGATAGTAAACCGCAAATTGGCTTGGGCTCGAGCCCCAGACCTCTTGATTTGAAGTCAAACATGTTAACCACTAGGCCACTTTGGCCGCATCTAACTTTCTCCATATGAGTGGTATAGGTATGTTAATGGCTTACGGAGTAGATCCCTGATATACAACTAATTCCTATATAAATAAACCATACTTGTTTATTTGTAGTTTTCCTTTTAACTGATATGGTCAACTTTATATAAATACATCTATATGAAGATAAGAAAATCAAACAAACCATTTGCCAAGTCTATGAAAGTAAGTGTAGGTGAATGCAGTGTTATCAGACTCACCAAAAATGTATTGATTATTAAAAATAAAAAAAAAGATTCAAACTACACTGACAATTGAAAATGGCATAGAATAATGATGAAATCAAAAAGGAGCTTTTTCAATGAGGGGTTCTAGAAGGATATGAATCTTCTATTTCAGTTTTTTCCCCTTCTTTCTCTTGTTGTAGATTTCTCACTGAGATCTACAATTAAACATCAATATAAATCCTAATCACTTTTAAAAATTCTAAAAATCCGAGTTTCCTCCAGGCCAGCCAAAATGATTTAAGTTTCAGTCTTGAAATGTAGCATACATGTACAAAGCAACAGACCCAATGAAACCACAAAACAATATGTTCGAAAAAAAAATCATGTCAATATTCTTGATTTGATCATGATACATTTTAGTTTTCAAATCTGCCATTAATTCCCCTTCATGTTGGCCCCAGAGAAACATATACATATAACCTAAAATTAGGTGTTCATTCTTCAATGTTACATTGACACCCTACAGAAAAGAAATCAGATACAAATCTATGATACTGTGTCAAGGATGGCTTCATTGCATAGGATGAAGTCCTTAGCACAGGGTTAATATTTCTGTTGCCTGTGTCAACTTGATGCCTCCACAATACAACTGCATCTATGGCCTGGGGGAATGTACATCACAACTTAAATAACAACAAGCAACATTTAGATTCTACATGTATAAAGTAACATTTACATATAATTGACTCCTTTGTATATTTACACTGTGAAAACTGAGGTCCCACGGCACAGTCAGTACGGGAAGGTTAAAGAACCCTCTATGCCCAGTGGTCCATAGTGCTGAACACACATTAGTTCCATATTAACTGGATTTCAGTCACAAATCCATATGAAAGATTCTTGAGTGGGACATTGCACAACAATACAGCAGCAACAACAACAACAACAACAACAACAAAATTTTTTGTCATCATGTACAGTACATAGTAAATATTTCAAGCCTGTGTGCTTGGTTCAGGTCTACATGCACTGTCTACTTCTGTACTTAAGTGACCTATCATGTATACATGGCTGTTAATCATAACCTGTGTGGTTGGAGGAGCATGCCACAATATTCACAGCATATTCTTAAAATCCCGACAAAACACAATTTTCCATTTTTCAAAGGGGATCAAAGGAAACTGATGAGCACCAAATTTAACAAAAAACACTACATCAACTATTCTATGCTTTTAACATCTATACAAATTGATAGATATGTGTATATTCAAATTCTATCATCGTAATCATATATATCTGCTATCCGTTTTAATACAACACTATCATATATTCTTCATATCCATGTATAAATATTATCAAAAATAGGAACTCTATCAACTTGGAATCTACTTTTGTGAAATGCATGGATATCGAATCTGATCATGAATTTCTTGATAAGTTTTATATCATGCAGGTATGACAATTTTCACTCAGGCACTAGTAAGAATCTGGAAATGTTCTGTTTATGCCTTAGTTTGGACACTTGCAATGAAAATTGTGATCTACAACAAACCCCCCAAAGATTGCTTATCTCTAAAATTTTATCAAATGGTGCTGAACAATCATGCTCATAAATCCCACACAACCTAGGTAGCTAATCTTCATGCTCCAACTACAGTGAGAATTGTATATAAAGACCTCTTTAGGGACACAAGATTCCCAGCCTTTATAGGGAGGTGGTCTTCATACAGAGGTTAATTTGTACATAATTGGTACTATTTGGGACAGCAAAGAAATATTCTTTGTGGTCAGGTGGTCTTTATATACAGGTGGTCTTTATATACAGGTGGTCTTTATATACAGGTGGTCTTTATATACAGGTGGTCTTTATATACAGGTGGTCGCTAATGCAGGTTTTACTGTTATCACTTCTACAGGTAAAAATTCACCTGTAAACATGGCCAAAAAGTAAGGACTGCAAGCAGCTAAAATATTTCTGTGGCATGGAAAGTTCTGCCCATCCACACAGATTATGACATCACAGAGTGTGTTGGACTTCCGCTGTTCATTGAGTCCGTGTAAGACTGTCAAAGCATGTGACTGTTCACGAAAGACATACTCACTCATAAAAGCACCGTCATTCTTGTGGAATAAGCCTGTGAATTGTAAAAGTACGTGTGAGTTTGAGGATGAAATAATTTGCATTTACCTTTAATATATTGTTTACAATGTGAATATGAAATAAAGTATCTATTCTTATCCAAAGAAATGCTTTGAAAAGTTACAAAATTTTGTGGCACATCAAACAGGCACATGTACTTGCCAAAAGGCTGGTCATGATGATCATGTACATTTGTAAGTGGAGTTCCTTTGCCATCACTGTAACAAAGGGCCATGGCACATATAACATTAATAAACTAGATGTGTTGGAGCCACTTAAATGCCCCTGCTCATAAAAAAAAGTTTGCTAACTAAATTTTATGATATTTTGGTAGGTCAAGGGATATAACTCTGCAAAATTCAACATTAGCCCCATTAAAGAGGGACTTGATCTTGGCAGAGGTTAATATCAAATTTCAATTCAAAATTTTTGTGTATGGCCAAGAACACAGAACAGAAAAGAAATGAATTATGACAGTAGGATAAAATGCTGGAACATTGATAACACTTTAAATATGCCCATCTGATTGACAGAATATCCCAAAAGCATTGAAAAAATATGGTTTTTCAAGAGAGATGTCTCTAAAACTGGTTTTATTTGTAAAATCATTCTAAAGTATGTTTTCTTGTGTATGATCTGTCATTAGACACTGGTGGTGTTGCAGGACAGTGGTCTCTCAAGACATGTTCCAATGTATCTCACTGATATAATTTCTGAGGACAGGTGTACCTATATATACCATCATTGTTGCTCTGCATCTGAATGCTCCCATTTGAGCCTGTGAGTTAAGACTGAACTTCTTTGCTATACATGTAGTAGGTGTTATATATTCTTAACTATTCAATGGTCATGCATAAGAGCTAAGTACAGGGCAAAATTTTACGTGGTTCATCAATATTCAGTAACATGTCCATATAAGTGAAAGACTCCTGTGTTATTTATTACAACAACTGTGTTTGTTGATAACTCTTACCTGGGAGTCTTTCCAGTAAGGCCATAGCATCCTCTGACAGACTACATGATTTGGTCCGAGCTAAGGTCACTCCACTACTCATCCTAACACTTCAGTCTCTGAAACTGAAACAAAAATGATTCTTAAGCATGATAAGAG
>JACSZP010037691.1:0-11822 GCA_016161895.1 Pinna nobilis | reverse complement strand
GTAGTAAATAAAGAACTCAAAGAATAATTCAAAATAATCGTAAACTGAATATTTTATTGTAGGCTTGTGAATTCAATGGTATACTACGGTCTGACATTGGGTTCGGATAACATTGGAGGTGACCCGTATATAAACCTCATGATAGCCGGGGCAGTTGAGATCCCTGCGTATATTATGTGTGTTCTGTTACTAAATCGTGCTGGCCGTAGGAAACCTCTGGCCTGTACAATGATATTTGGAGGATTAAGCTGCATAGCATCAGCATTTGTACCTAAAGGTCTCTCTCTCTCTCTCTCTCTCTCTCTCTCTCTCTCTCTCTCTTGAAACCTGATATATTGAAGTTTGAAATTTTAATTTCTCGGCTGAATTTCTATACATTTTTAAATCCTATTAATTTGACAGAAATATCTATCCCCTTTGATTTCACGCTTTATTGTTTGATATTCGAAATTATATTACATTGTTATAGCAAGATAGTGTGACGTTTAACCTTTACATCCGAGAATGTTAAATGATAGTTGATACAAAGCATTTTTTTCATTTGTGGTTTAAATTTTTGCAAAGTTTAATTTCTTACTTCCTCCACTTTCAGACCTCGTAGCCCTAAAAGTAACTCTGGCCATGTTAGGTAAATTTGGAATCACTGCCTCCTATGCCATTATATATTTGTTGGCAGCAGAAATATTTCCAACTGTTGTAAGGTAAGATATTTCTATGTTATTTGATTATCTTGAAATAAATAATTATTCATAAGAAAATACAGTCAAACCCTTGGTGATCCACTGAATTAAATGACTACTTGTCTTATTTGACCTAAATGTATAGTTCCCGAAGGGACATTTCCCTCAATAAATCGCCCGAATTAACAGACCACGTATCATATACATGTACATGTATGGCCCTTGTGTCTTTCTCTTGGACGGTCTCTTAAAACCGGTCAGACTGTAGTGCCATCAGTATTATCATGATTACTTAACAATTCTTATTGTTGTTTCCGATTATTATCATTATCAATATTATCATAACTATAATCATTATCGTATCTGTAAGTTTCATAATTACATGTATTTTTAATATTTAAATGATTATAATAAATTTTGCTTTTTTCAAAGCACATTTTCAGATTTAATACTTGTCGGAAATTGTTCTCAGAGGATATATTTTAAATATAAAAGGTTTCTTTAAGTTTGCTTTATTATTTTTTTCAGGTTTTCCTTTTTCGTTAAAGTTGAATCATTTCCCTTGTTAATCTCATAGTTTGTTTGTTACAAGCAGTCTTACACGCCATTCTAGGTTCTGCTATTCAGCACTTTCTAATACATGTAGTTATTTCGTTAAACTCCTTCCGAGTCTTAAACACGGATACATTTTTAGCCCATGGAATACAAATGTCTGAATAAAGGGAATATAAATGTTAATACAATGAAATTCAAGTTTCACATGGTGAAATACAATTTTAATAGTGAATTAAAAAAATTTGAATATAAACATCGACAAAATATGTTTCAGAAATATTGGGATGGGAGTGTCGTCAATGTCTGCTCGGATTGGCGGTATGGTTGCTCCGCAAATTCTAGAGTTGCAGATATTTTGGTGGCCCCTACCGCTGCTTATATTCGGAGCATTGTCTTGTGTTGCTGGCTCCTTGGGACTTTTGTTGCCCGAACCAACTGGAAAACCACTGCCTCAAACCATCGACGATGTTACACATCCGGATAGACTGTAAGTAACATAAGTCGTATCAGTTCTAGTGGGGATGCCGTGACTCATTGCACGCTAGCCATCTAATCGTGAGAGAGTGGGTTTGAATCAAAGCCGCGCTTTGGTTGGTTTTCATTGCCTTTTGGATGAGCCATTAAAACCAGAGGTCCCGTGTTACAGTAGGTGTCGGCACTTTAACCCTTTATTTACCGAAATTTCAGAGAAAATTCAAGATATCTAATATCATGCTTCAAAGCTTTTTTCAGTTGTCCACTTAGTTTGACATATATCAACCCATACACTACTTGAAACAGAATTACAATAGGAGTAAGATTTTGTTGCCAAAAGCTCAAAATGTGTTGCCATTGCAACAAAATGTCCCTTAAATCAAATATTTTCGATGGATTTTGCATCTTGGGTACCTGTTTAATAAGTAATTTGAAATTTAACTAGGTTTATTACCATAAAAGCTCGGACAAGTTCTTTAATTTTTTTTACTCATTTAATAAGGGAGTCATGACCCCTTGCAGTTGTAGATTTTCAAAATCAATTTCCACTCAATAACTTTAGTAATTTTGAATGGACTGATTTGATGGAGAATCATTTGCATTTGAAGAGGTCTATTGTCATAAGATCTCGTGTAAGTCCGAAAAGCAAAATTTTTCGATAATTCAGAAATTTTCATTACGGAGTTATAAGGAATAAACATGAATTGTACCTTTGTTATACGGTATAACATAACTCTTGCAAGTTTATGCTTGTTGATAATCGCTTTGCTGATCATAAAGCATAAATTGTCCCACTTTATGTAATATAGAAAACGAAACCAAATGCGAGACCTCCAATTTTTCAAAAGATTGTGAAAGATTATTCCAGTGAGTGTCGCATTTGAAAAGCAGACGCGAATTATGTAATATATCATAAAAAGAAAGATCACAGGCAAGCATTATCCCTACTTATATTACTCTCCCTGGAGGGTTTTAAAGATAGCTTTACAAAATTTAAGTAAATTGCAAAGTTGGTGAAATCAGGCGAATAATTTACGAACCAGAAAGAAAATTTCTTTTATTTATTATAGGTTAGATATAATGTAAGTTACGCGTCCAAGTTAGTTATGGAAGGAGTGATATCGTTATATCTCTAAAAAAAAGCTTCTTGAGAAATGAAATGAGAGAACTTCGAAAACAAAAGTTTTCATGACCTGCGTTAATGTAAGCAAGCAAATGTTAGGAAGATCAGCCGCTGGCGTTTATCGTCTTGCTGGATTGGATTGAATGTTTATTTTATAAGTTAAAATCTGTATTGAGATTTGAACTCTTTTTTTAACATAACCTGTCGATGTGGACTAGATACACCTAAAATATGCGACTGACCATTAACACAAGGAATACAGACGATAGAATCTAAATTTCTTTAATACTGATGGTTTGACGATACTGACAACTAGTACGTTTTTGGCAATGATTGTTTTGAATTGATTTGATCAATTGAATTAAAAAGTATTTATAAAGAACTTTTGCTCTTTATTAAAGAAAATTTTCATTATGATTTATATGTAAACCGAACATTTTTCTCTGGTTTGAAGAACAGCTTTACTTCATTTTTCAACTTTCATATTTCTGTTATAACTCTCGGGTAATTTTTCAGCTACTTGCGTGCATTTGATATAAGATAAAAAAAAGTATATAAAGTTTGTTTCATTTCACTTTTTTTAAAATTTGCTGTATTTTGAACAGTGCGTGTAAGCAGTTTTTCGATAAATCGGTTCAAGTAGAATACAATACAAACGGCGCCCGTAGGCGGTAAAGGGTTAAAGAACCATGACTGCTCAGTAATCATAAGTTCCAAGCATAGGTCAATTTATAGTCTTTAGCTGACTTACGGTGACATATCCCTATAAGTGAAAGATTCTTGAGCGGGACGTAAACCAACAATACAACCCATCAATCTACCAACTTTTGTCAGCAATTATTTCAAGTATTATTTTTGGAAAATGATGCCAGCAATGGGGCAATATAAAGATAAGGGAAACATCACAAAACACACAGCTATTTCCAGTACTTTACGATTAGCTGAAACCCAGAGTAGCATGTGTCTTAGATTTTATGTCAACAGTCCCATAATAAAAAAAGTACATTGTAGATGTTTGCCTCATGTCTTGGTTAAGAAATGTTGTATACTTGCATTTAAATTCTATTTTCGATACTTCATTGATTATTCACGAATATATATAACATATGAGTAGGCTTGTCTTGTTTTTGGTCATTAGTTTAGATTGGTATGATACGTTATTCCTTCGTAAATAGGGGAAGAGTGTCTCTATGTGATCTATGATTATGTCATATCGAAGAAAAGTTCAAGACGTAGAGCGCACGTGGTGTGATATGAATTCTTTCAGGGTTCTTGGTTTTGTAGAAGATGATAACTAACTGTTTATACTAGATGAAATTATTGATCTTATAGTTTAAAAACATTTCGGTTTTATCTATTATAGGATGAGCAACAATGATCTTCCAATGGAAGCGTTGACATCGGGTATAGAAAAGAAAAGGTTGAATGAATCCACGTAGGCGGTATTTCTCCACGGAGAGCTGATGTGTCCACTTTATCCTTTGTGACAGTTAAATGTGTTTTTTTAACTTCTTGACCAAAGGTTTATTCTTCAAGATAATCCTTAGGACCAAAGTTGCACAATAGTTTAATTCGTAGTTAAATTTAATTATGAACTTATATTTCACTGATGGTTAAATGCGTAATTGTGGTAACTCTAAAATATTGTAGTTAAGGGCTAACTACAAATTTATCTAAGAATTCATCGTTCAACTGTGTCCAGTTTGTTATTCTTTTGCAAGTGACAGTAAGAGTGTAATACTATATTGTATAAACACATTCGCCCATTTTAATACGTTGATTATTTGATACGATTATTATATTTGTAAAAAATTTACTGCGTAATATAAATTCTTATTTCAATGCTTACAACATACCATGGTTTCTCGACAAGGTACAATGTAATTTTACCTACTCCACAACAATCAGCATGTATTATTCCGTCCTAAAAAGTATACTAACAAAGGTTTGTCTGCGCAGAATTTTGAAACTGAAAGCAGGTACATTGTTATACTGATGAATGCGTGTTTCTGGCGGCTTTCCAGATATTAAGTTAATACGATTTTTGTAAATGCAATTGCTAAACGTTGTACATGTATTTGAAATTATGAACATCAGTCAAATCAAAATGTAAAATAAAAAGATACCATTACAGTTATGAATCACCTAAATAGTTCTGGTGAAAATATAGCTGAAGCCTCCAAAGGGGCTGAAATATCCCTCTGGCAAACATAAGACCAGCTGAAGCTGTTGAACAATACTGCAGTTTTTCAAGGACTGAAAGTGCTATTGTTATCGGGCCTTTTGTAATACCCCCATTCAACAAAGTTGTAGGGGGTATACTGGATTCACCATGTCTGTCTGTCAATCCGTTTGTCCATTTTTATTTCCGCACCATAACTCAAGTACCCGTGGGTTTACAATGTTGATATTTCACACAAAGGTTGTCCATGACTCAAGAAGGACCCCCATCGATTTTGGGGTCAGAAGGTCAAAGGAAAAGGTCACATGACTCCGTTCCTTGAAAATGGTTTCCGCACCATAAATCAAGTACCATTGGGTCTACAATGTTGATGCTTCACACGTTGGTTGTCCATGACTCAAGGAGGATCCCTATTGATTTTGGGGTCGGAAGGTTAAAGGTCAAGGTCACATGACTCCGGGGTGTGCGATAAGAGGATCGTACCCCTCATCATCTGTAACAGTGGTATACTGTAACAATTAAACAGGTCATGATGGCAACGGTAAAACTTTCAAAGTGATGACTTAAATCTTACCATTAGGAACCCTTAGTTAAGTGGTATCCTTGTCAGTAGCAACCCACTATCAAGGAAATACTGATAGGAACACATTTTAGAACATCTTATCAACTGAGAGATGTATTTTCCACATGCAGGTGCTGCTGGAATTATGCTGCATAAAACTGAAAAGTTCACAATAGAGAAATTAAAGTCATCTCTTCTTTCTTAAAGTTTAGGTCTCAAGCGTTCCTCGTTGTAAATCTCAAGTTATAAAGCAGGTTTGGCAATTTCTTTTGTGTTTCTTATTTCAAGTTCATTCGGATAGATACGATCAATATAGTCGCCAATTTCCGAATTCTTAAATGAAAGAATGTCATCTATATACAATGTAGTTGAATGTGAAGTTGAAGGATCAGGCTAACTCATATCATTATTCCTTAAAAGCCTGTGTATGAAGTCAGCCTTGCATGAATAAAGAAGTAAATCAGCAAGGGAAGGAGCACAGTTAGTACCCATTAGGCTGTCGATGGTTTGTTGAAAAAAACTGACCACTGAATACAACAAATACGTTGTCAATAAAACATTCAAACAATCTGATGAAGTCATTTTCAGGCAACATTTTGTTAAAATCATGGTGGCTTTTATCAAAGTACATGTATTATTTATCCTAGAATGAGAACAGTGTATCTATCAGTGTTTGCCATTTTTTTAAAATAAGATAAAGCTAAACTAATTCTTTTTTAATGTCTCTATTAGTTTAGAATGGGAAAATTACTGTAGCATGCAGTTCCACTTCGTATTGTTTAAATGCCCATTACACAGTCAATAGAAAGTAGAGAAGTACAGTTATGAATACTTTGTTCTAAGAGCTAGACAACTCGTCAATAACTACTCACATAGGGATACATTAGTTGAACATTTGAAATTTTCACTATGGAAGTTTTATGGTAGATACGGGAACTTGTTAAACAATATGAGGTCAACCTTTCAAGGATGTTAGCTGATATTCTTGAGCACCATCATTTACAGCGACTGTCATTTTGCTGCTCAGATCAAGAGCATGTGACTTTTTCTACCGAAACTGACATTTTACCGAACTCGCAAGGTTTTCATGGAACATTTGCGAGGGGTGTGGCATGCTAACTGGGGATGTCAACTCCTTCCGCACACCTGGTTCCATCCCATTTGTGATTTGTAACTGTTTTACACGCAGAGACCGTTATTATCCTCAGCTTGTCATGTATCTTGGGACTTGGATTTTCAACATCGTTCGGTAAGTCTGCAATTTTATTTTGATGGTTCTGCATCTGAAAGTTCATTTTAGTGCCTTTGTTCACAGAGAACCACCAAGCTCAATAAAACGTGAAAAATGTATAAAACAGACAACAAGAGGTAAATATACAGTGTATCAATATATATTTTCGTTTCAATATGTTTAGAAAAGTACATCACAAAAATAGAAAATAAAACACAGGATATGTGATACACATGACCATGTAAATAAACAAATATTGCAAATGTGAGGGGGAAAGTATGTTTTCTTGAGCTCAAGATAACCACAAGGAAAGGTGATTGACCGATTACTCTCCACAATATTATATTGCGGAGCAGATCTGATTGCCACATAAAGTTCATTTGCATAAAAGATAAAAAGAGACATCTGGCACACACTGGCAAAAAGCAGTGAAGTTGGCAAAACTTATGTGAATGATGATGAACATTTTGTAAAGCTGAGCACTTAATAGGCTACCGTTATCATAACATAATACATAGCTTTAAGATGTCAATCTGGATTATCAAAATGTTTGCATTTGTAAGAATAAACATTTCTCACTATAGATATTTCAACATTGAAAGTAAGGCCTAAAATAACTTCAAAATTACAAAGGATAATTGCAGTTTTTTGTAAGAATACATGAAGAGAATATTTCAGTCAAAGGGCCTTACCCATAAATTAAAAAAACAAATTATATCTTTACATATTCTGAATCACTAGGAAATAGGAATTATGGGTAAGTATGTTACAGTTGTGACTTCAATACAGAAGGAGAGAGGGGGAGGGTGTTGGTTGATTGACACTTACATGTAGGTGTCACAAATACGAATATAAATGTACCAGTATGAGGGCTGTTGGGACCCCCATGGTTTTGGCAACATTCTAAAATAGTCAAGATTATAATGAAAAAAAACCTTCTGAAGATATATAACATAAAGAAAAAAAAACTTGTCCAAGATAACTTTATAAAACAAAATTATTCATTCTTAAAAGAGAATTGCATTTAATGAGGAACTATGCAGATACTTCTATTGTGCATTGCACATATACAATACTGATTTACACTCTTGGCAAGGAATATCTCGATCACATAAGAAATATATCAGGTTTCTAACCTATTTCAAAATAAAAATAAGTTGGAAGATCATCAATTTATAAAACATTGTAAAGACAGCAACAAATTGTGCAGGGAGCATGATATACAAAGAGGTATGAGACAAGACCCGGACATCTAAAACATGCAGAACTCCAACACCACCTAACAAGAAATATGTAATACACAAAGAAATCTACCAACATACTACAGTACTAATTCTATGTCCCCATCTACACCAATATTCTAAATCTGCAGATAAATTGTTCAAATCACAAATGATTTTTTTTATAATTATTTTATATCAAGTTTTCTTCTTTGACATATCTTGAAGGCTGTGTAGGTATATACATTGTATAGCATTCATAATATGCAATACAAATCTTTCAATTTCTACTCATTTATAGGTAAAACAGGGCTTAAATAAGAGAGACATTTCTGTATGTAAGATAATAATTTTCATAACATCAAAGAAGAGAATTTTCTCATCCAAATGAAATTTTTCATTGCATATTTTAACCTAATATCAACATGCATTACACTGCTGGGATATGTACATTTACAAAAATTCTCAGGAAAGTGTACTGTGGCAAATAAATGCAAAATGATATATCGTATATAGGTGAAAAATTAAGTTATGTTAGATCTTCTTGATTTACAATAGAATTTTGTTGCTTTTCCTCAGACTTGCGAGAATTTTACAGCATCTTAAGGACAATCACTTACACATAAATACTATCATATAATTTGTTTCTACATAAAAGCACCAAGACAAAACTTTTCCATTAACATGTATATGAAAGATAAATTTGATATCTTCATACTGATACTTACAAACAAATAAACACTTCAAAAACATTTACACAAAGTTTATTCAAAAGCTTCAACATTATGACCATGATAAAGGATGAAAAACAATAACGAACAAAGAATGGCAGAAGAGGAAAGGACAATCCCTGATAGAAAAAGATTTCTAATTCTGAATAAACTTCATGTAGACAAAGGGATATACAAAAATAAATATACAAAGGAACAATTTTGACACATAAATTGGTAATCTATTACCATGTCAATCACATGAATAAAAAATTAATGTGACACCTCTGTGTTTGAAAAAAATATACTGACTGTAAAAATGAGCAGAGTAGGATGAAATACAGAAAAAGATAAAATTCATAGATGTTTTGAGAAATAAATAAGCAAAATAATTTTTTCTTTCATCACTGATATCAGGAGGTACAGAATGATAAATTTCAGTATTAAATACTTCCCATATCTTTTAACATTTGCTCTTGACATACTTATAACAAATATCAATCATTATTTTTGATATCAAAATAATGCTCAGAATATAAAGTGATATTGTCTAAGTTTCCTAGTCATTATTGAGCAGCCTCCGTTAGCTGGAATACATCTGGTTTATAACTAGCTTGACTCTGTGTCTGATCTCTCTCTTTGTCCATCTTTGCCTCATCTTCATCCATTCTTTCCCTGTCAAACTTACTTTCATCATGTATTAAATTTCTTCTCATTGGGTCTCTATAAGGATGAAGGTGAAACACAAATGTCTCCCAATTTACATTGTCCAAACCCACTTCTTTGATTTCTGACATTTTTTTCTCTATATATAACACTGGGTCCTCTGGTCTCTCTAACATGAGACAACTCAAGAGACTTTCAAACATTTGAGGAATCCTGTGACTGGCTAAATAGTTTTTGGCCTGGTCCCTTGTACCTGATGACGCCATCTTGTATGTATTATTCTACGGACTCTGTAATGAAAAAAAGAGACTAATCAAAACCTGTTCAAGTGATGAACAATAAGTTATTCCAGTAATTTTTCTTCATATTTGATAGCAAAATTACATCTACATAAAATTTTTATACAGATCTTGTTTCTTTTTCACTTTACCTTTCTACCCATGTATCACCTAACATGTTCTGTGCATTTCCTTCATATAACTAAATATAAAAAAAAACCAAACAAGCAAAACATTGACAGCAATATCTTTCTGAACATTGTTACCAGTATGCATTTCATTACAAATGTGGGGCCACCGTCACCTAGTGACCACCGTGTTTACCTTGTGATTGAGAGGTCATGGGTTTGAATACAATCCACCCTGCTGTCCCAGTGTTTCGGATGAGACAGCTGATTGTATTGTTGTTCAATGTCCCACTCAAGAATTTCTTTACTACATCATTTCTGGGATGCAGGAACTCTTCACTGTGAAGAAGTTATGTTGAGCAATCACATTACACCAATAGAATTTAGGGAATTTTTGACAATTTAAAGTGATAAAGGGGGGAAGTTTGGATTGAAAGGCAAACATTTGTCAAGCACAGAATGCTCTTCAGACTGCAGAAAAACAAATTTTGAGAATTATCCCTGTATAAATATATAATAAAACACTCTATTCCACAAATTTTCGGCCCCTTTTGCTTTTATCAAGTGGTCGACGACAGTGACACTAGCTTTTACATAATGTGCTTATTTTTACATCCATACATAAACCATGAAGAGTTTCAATGATCCCTGTATAGATTGTGTGGTCTCTGCCTTTAATTGTGTGACATGGTGATGATGGTGATGAAAGTCATGTGACCAATTGTGAAGACAGATCTATCCCACACGACAATATAATAGAACGGTATTTTTCATGCAATAACAAAAACTGAAATTCCACTCAGAGATAAATTTCATATTTTTGCATACATGTATTTAGGCATTTAATTAGTAAGAATATCCTACAACCTGTATATTTTTTTAGACCTATGTTATTCCAAAGAATTATCTTACTAAGTCTGCTCAAATAAGCCTGTTTGATTAATTGATAAATCAAAATGAAATAAATATACTAAATTTTCTGCTGAATCATCAACAGATATTTAACTTTACATTAAATTATGCCAGATCTATGATTTCTGTTTGACAGGTGTTTTTAAGAACTAACCACTTGATTCTAACTTGGGTAGTGGGAATTCTCTTTAGCTCACTTGGTAGAGTGCTAGTTTCTTAAAATAGAGGACCCTTGTTGAAATCCAACCAAGGTAATACAATTTTTCACATAATTGTCATTGACTCTGTGACAATAGCACCCACGTTAGGAACAGATTATCCTCTGTGACATTCAATATATCCTTGTCAAACTTGCGAGAGTGTGACCATCAGTCCGACTATCGTAGAATACAATATTTCTTGTGGAGGGGAAATGTTTCACAGGTATTTGTAAGTACTAGCCATTTGGTACTAACTTGGCTAATGAGATTATTCATGCACACTTTGGTGTACTCATAATTTCTGTAACAGGTGAAAGAATGGATATTTACAATTTGAGAAATTCACATCGGTCTTAAGTTTTAAAGATTATTCTGACACTTAGACACAAATTTATATTCATCTTACATTGATTAATATATATTAATATATACATGTATCATATTACAAATACAAATCATATTAATTTGTAGTGTCTTTACTGTCTGTCTTAATTTATGAAAACGTGTGACATACGACATAATCAAAATAAATGTGCTTAGGGGCCAAGAATTAGCCGACAGCATTATTACATTGTACCTTCTCTAATAGTAATACCTTACATTAGTTTACCAAATATTAAATCGGGAAATACTGCTCATCCAAATTTAATTCAAGAATTGCAGACTTGCCAACCTTAAAGAAAAATTTCATGAGACACATTTCTCAATCTATTGGGGGGGGGGGGGACTCTAAATTTTTAAAGGTTTAAAAGTAAATTTTTTTTCATGGGAGAGAAATGCATTTTTTCTAATGAAATTATCAAAATTTTACATGAAAATAGAGATTCCCCATTAATGGAGGATAATTTGGCAAGTACGGAATTGATAGTGAGCGCAGCTCGAACGGCCAAAGGCCGTTCGC
>JACSZP010037688.1:0-10324 GCA_016161895.1 Pinna nobilis | reverse complement strand
GAGCGTTTAAATTTGATCGATCGTATTGTATTTGATCAGTATATATATTGTCCTGTGTTGTGCATATGTATGCAATAATGGTGAAACCTCTTTTATCCATTTTTATTCTTTCTTTGATATGTATTTGATGTTCATAGTTCAATGATGCCCGATAACGATTTGTTCATCAGATTCTGTGAGAACAGAACGAATACATACCTCTGCAAACACAGAGATTTATGGGTCAGGTTTAATGGAGGAGTAACCAACCCTGTCGACCGACCAATTTGAAATAGTGATATTTGATGAGAATTGGGCAAATTAAATTATTTTACTCTTTTGCTTTGAGTCTTTTAGGGTACGTAAATAGATCAAACTACATTATAAAAAATGTTTGTACAAAGTTAAGGAATTATATCCATGACAACGCAGTGTTTGCAAAAATAATCAACAAAAGAGCAACAAAAAAAAGAAAATTTTTTTTTTAAAAAATTAGAAAAAAAAATTTAAAAAAAATTATAAACCTTTTTTTCAATCTGGGGTTGATGATTTAAATGAAAATACCGTAAATCCAGTTTTATTCGCGTTACTTTTATTTTCGCGTAATTACGCGAAAACACCTACCCTCGAAAATTAAGTTCACGCTTAATATACCAACCTGACATTAACATGTACCATATAACATAAATTCCTATACTTAACGTGCACATGCGCGAAAATTTAGTGTCGCAAATAATTGCATAGCTACCAGTTCGCCAAATAAGGTCCCGCGAAAATTTCTGGATTTACAGTAAGACACAAACATGCCTTTTATCGTAGGTATTGAAAACATCATATGGTACACTACACTGCTCAAAACTTGTCTAGACTAATCCTTGGAAGCAATCAGACTGCATCATTAACATTGTTCTTGGAACCTCTACCCATTCTAGATTTATTACCTTTTTGAACTTTCATCTGACAAAATTATTCTTCATAGCGACAAGAAGCGTTCGAGTAATTTCATTTATTTGTGAACTCTAGCTGTACGTGCATTGATTCATGTATATAATACATTTAGTTCTATACCACACAGGTAAAAATCGACTCACAGCTAGACAGAAACATCAGATTTTCCTTTTTCATCATCTAAAACTCGCCATTAACCTCCCAAGTTGATCTCAGTTGTTTAGCATTTTTGAAGGATAAAATATCGCCAAAGTGTTGCAACAATATTAGCAAAACTGTCAGTCAAATTTAAGGAAAAAAGAAGAAAGATTATGAAAATGTTGCTAAATGATGCGGAAGCTGCATTTTATATATTAAAAACTGTGTGATCTATCGAGTGAAACGATACAGAACAAGAGAAACAGATCCGTACTAACATAGCGGATTAGAACTTGCAGACGACAGACGTGGCGCTTCGTCTGCTAATGTTTTATTAACTACATCAATACGCTAAACTCACATTCAACGTTCGTTCTTCAATCTGTTCGAAATAAATCGATGTACTTATTGAATAAACCACCAAGCTGAAATCCACTTCCCTTGTTCCCAGTTTCTTTATAGTCGTACAAGACATTTCATTAGTGTTTGTAAAGACTTATTATTAACAATTAATTGAAAAGATTGAATAACATGTCATTTCACTCAAGTCGAAGAAAAAAAAGTAAGTCGAAAGTTTGTTATTGACGTCATTTTAGCTATGTCTGAAGCTTTGATATTTGGACGACAAATTTCAATTTTGTAAAGGATATAGCATAATTGTAAGAAAAGCCCATTCCATGCGGACAGCTGACCGCATCTTAATTGGCTTTCGTGGCTCTTTGTGCTGAACCTTTGAATATGCTGTAAATGCGACATAGGACTCTTACCTTTACGTGCAATTTCGCGAATGCATTCTGTGGCGAATAATATCAGATCACCGATTTTCAACAAAATTTCGCGAACATTTCAGGATTTGAATCTAATTCAATTTGATCTAATTTGTCGTATTTTACAGGACTTGGAGTTCCGATTACATAACGGGGTTGAAGGGAGCAAGATATTTACCTCGCTATATCCGATCTTCGTTATTCGTAAATACAAAGTAATGCATAGAAAGTGCACTGGGAATAGAAATCAACCTCTTAACAACCGTTACCTCGTTACATGCGATCTCGTTATTTCCGGAGTTGACTTTATTTATTTCTTTTTAAATGTACAATTGTACATTGGGACCTCGCTTTTAAGACCACCTTAGTTACTGGCTAAAATTTGTCTGATTTGTGAGGTGGTCACTTAACTAATGCTGAAATACCTAGAATTACAATATGAAGACTGAAACTTAATGGTCCCTCTGATAACGTTGTCTCTAAAGTGAGGTGGTTTTTACGTAAGGCACCACTGCATTCGACAAGATCCTTTTAGTAGTATCGTTAGAGCAGTTTTTGTCGTTTGTCTTCAAATATACCAAATACATCTAACTGTGACGTTTTGAGTATGCTATTACACCTTTTGCCCTCTCTAGATCCACCATTTGTACATCGGATCAATTCTTCGAGATTTGCAAAAATAGTGCAGGAAACACATAAGTAAATAAAGGAGTTTGACGAAGCAGTTTTGCATTTCTTCTAGTTTGTTTTAATTATTTATTCGTGTATTTTGATGAGATGGGTTTCAATTTAATTGGAAAAGAGTCCTGTGATGATCCTGTTCTGTAATGTCTCCACAGAAGTGAGAGATTCTTGAATGGGGCGTTACAACCAACCAACCAGCCAGCCAATCATTTTCTGATACCGAAGAAGAAAACGTGTGTCACCCTCCCCCCATTACGTCTCATTTATCATTGACCCAGTTGGCCACTTGCAACTCCAAAATGTTGTGATATGAAAGTCGTGACGTTAGCAGTGAAACATGATAAGTTCAATATCTGTTCGGAATTAATTTTTTTTTAGTTTAACAACAACTAGCCATATAAGGCAAACCATGCATTATTGCTCTAATGTCAATAAGATCAGGGCTGGGCACCATAAAACTTCTGAATTTACTTAAGTCTGAAAACCTACTCAAATCCAGCTCATCCTGACTTCTGATTGGCTGAGAGACTAGATTCTCAGACTTAAGTAAATTCTTAAGTTTTATGGTGCCCAGCCCAGATCAATTATATATCTTGGATCTTATGTAATCAACTTAGTGATGGACGTGTTTGAGAAGACAAATATGAAATAAAGACAAATTACATTAGAGTTTTCACCTACATGTGCCATGTACTGATATCAAGCATATACTACAAACATTTATATGTTGGTATAAAAATGGATGAAATAGAAGATACCAAGGGGCATTCCAAATAGAATAAGTCAACGACAGACAAAATCGTGGCCAAAACAAAAAGGAGACAAAATTACAAACAGAAATACACAAATACTCCTAAACTAAAAATAGTGTTACATGAACCCCACTAAAAAACCGGGGGTGAGTTCAGGTGCTCCGGAAGGGCAAGCAACTCTTGCTCCACGCGTGGCACCCGTTGTGTCACACATTTTCGAATACAAGAATAAGTCACAATCGGTGAATATATGATTAGCAAACATTTTTTTTTATTTATTTATTTATTTATTTATTTATTTATTTATTTATTTATTTATTTACTTTTACATTTTCCTCCTAGGAACTTTACATTGTGAATTTAAATATCCATAACTATGTTGCTCAATTTTGTTTGAAAAATGGTTACTAGAATTCTCAGTGTCCAACTAGCACAAAGCACGAGGAAAATTGTCAATGATTTGAATTGTTGATGAAGATTTCACTGAGACTTTGATTGGAATTGCGTGGGGAAAATGTTTCATTTCTCTATCACATCGGAAAGTTTATATTTTATGCATTTTTTTTCTTAAATTATAATGAGAAATGAACCAAAAAACAAGCTTGATCGAATTCATTTGAGTTGGAATTTAATGACTCTTAAAATTATTTAAAACCAGATTTTAATTATTCTTAATATCACAACATTGTATTAAGACTTTTTAAGAAATTGTTTATTTTGTTTCTCATCATACTGATCTGTTTCTTGAAATAATCCTCATTCATTCTACATTGACCTCAGTCTTACACCATTTCTAGTATGCAGTAATGGGTCCCATATTAATCATCTTTTTACATAATTCTTCTTGTAAATAGGCCTACCACTGATTTATTTTGAAAAAAAAAGGTTATTATTTTTCTTTTTTTTTTCTCGCTAGTGTTATTTAGTGCAAATGTGTAACGTTATATCAATCTACAGTTACTCTTATTTCCCCGATTCTTTTAAGACCGTTTTACTGAAACTGGGGTCCTGTATATATATTCGACAAAATGATTCAGAAACCCGCTGAGACATAAATTTATTGTAGCTATTTGTTTCCTACCGTCATTTTCCGGGAATCTGTATCAATTTGTCAGCCAATATTACAAGACCGTAGTTTTAATTCAATGGTCTATTTCATTTGACAATTTTTGTTACATGGCGGCTATAACATATAAGCAACTTTGCATATTTGCAACTTTGCAACTTACTCTCACAGACCTTCCAAAACTTGGGTTGTAAACCTTCACAAATGAGGAGAAACGATAGACATTCATTTCAATCAGAGGATGAAAGCTTCCGGGCTTTAAGCGCAATGATTTTACGGAAGTGGTACCCCTTATCAAAATGCAAGAATCTGTATGTAAAACGGTTTTGCGGTTTACCACGAGAGACGCTGTCCTTGAATTCTGGTATCTCTTTATAACCGCAATGATTTTGGTGTGCCTAGTTAAAATTGCAAAAGTCAATACAGTATATAAAGGATACCATGAAAGACGCTGCCTTTGAGCTCTGGACTATTGCAAATTGTTTTTGTGTATTAGAATCAAAGGATTGGACAAATATAACGGCTGATGTTCCGGTTATTTTTCATCCCAGTTTTACCCTTTATTCTATTTGCAGCCACAATAGCTTTTTGTTGTGCATCTGTTTGCATCACCTTAATGAGTTTGATTCTTCCTTAGCGTTGGGTAATCAAAACGCCATGTACAAATATTTACAATGCTCGGGAAATGAGAGTTCTATTAATTGGCTAAGTGGCAACTTTGCTGTTCTCTCCAACTTCATAATGACTCTTGTAGTTCCCCATAATCCAAATTGCAAACAGAACAGATTATAATAACATTTAATTATCGGAAGCAGGATGACTTGATAAGTTCCATCTGATAACGGTTCCCTGGTGGTTATGATATAATGCACAGATGAAGTATCTTTTGGCCCGATCTAGATAGCCTCGTCAAAAATGGCGGCTAGTGAACAATCTACGGTCCGTCCATTAATTCTCTTGAAAAGGTCAAATTTATCGGGAAAGGTCCCCCATTACCCCCAAAAAGCGACGACAGGGGGTCGGAATAACTATTGTAATTAAGTGAAATCGTCAAATGATTAATTGACGAGAGTCAACAGAAAAATGAGAAATTTGGAATATTTTCAAATCTACTCGAAGCTTTCCAGTGGTGTTTTCGTATAGTTTTTCTATTATTTAATTCAATATGGAGAAATACCACGAGGTTATTTTATATGGGAAGCAAATTAATATGCAGATGAAACACAACAAGTATTGAAGAGGGCATAACTTAGATATCTGATCTTTCAATTGCTTTGTTTCAAAATTTTGTTTGTGTGTGTAAAAAAGTGATAGTTAAATAAACGAAGGCGGTAATCAAAATGCCGAGATCCAAAAGCATACAAAAACCCGTGGTCAAAGCAAAAAGAGACAACAACACCTACAGCAATCGACACAACAAGACGTGTAATACCAAACATAGAGTAACAGGAACCACTCCAAAATTCGGGGATGAGTTCAGGTGCTCTGAAAGGGTAAGCAACTCTTGCTCCGCGCGCGGCACCCGTCGTGTCACAAATTGTCGGATACGGGAATATGTCACATTTTAACTGAAAAATATATGTAGTACGTTAAAGCGAAAATCTTGCATCAATTTATACATCAGAATAAATGGAAAGTAACGTCATATGACGCAATAAAAACGGGACGAAAATAAATTACATGTCATTTAAATCTCAAATATATATACATGTGATACAAAGTAAATATATATAAAGTACATTGAAAGATAATCACATATGAGTGTTGCATTATTATGTTATGGATTTTTACGAGAATTCGTTACTCAATTATTTCATCTAAATTTGTCGGTGGGATCGCGACGGGTGTGCCTTGTCAGCTTACTTCTCCGTGACACCTTTTTCCACATCTAGGTTTTCATAGGTCCATATTTGAATATTGTCTCCCGATTATTCTGGCGATTGGTACCTTGGTATCTGTAATTTTAATCATGTTAAACGTCCCATCCAAGACTCTTTAACTCATTTGGATACGGCATCGAATGCCCGTGAACAGCTTCGACGTTTGGCTTATGATAGGCATATTTATCCACAAGACAGAAAAAAGAACCGTATTCTAGTAATGTGCTAAAAATGTAAAAATGAAACCGGCATTGAATATCTTGTAAAAAAATGAAAAAATCTTAATTTTATTTGTAATGAAAAAAAAATGCATTTTATGAAGTAATTGCAATTAACGTCAATTAGTACTTTTATTTTTTCCCTTATTGTTCTCGGAGATTTTTCTTTTGCAGTTACTCATGTTTAATATAATTTCTTTATACCGGAATATGCTTCACAGTTTGTCAAATGAAAGAAAAGAATCTGAATTCAATCGAACCTGTGCATTCTTTCAAATAGATCATAAGCGATAAAAGACCAACAAATATAAGGAATATAGGGATATACTGTTATAGATAGATAGAAAGAAAGACAGATAGATAGATAGATAGATAGATAGATAGATAGATAGATAGATAGATAGATACACAGACAGATAGATGGATGAAATCAATTTAAAGTGTTGCATAATAATTATGGTGGATAAAAGTTATTGAATACCAAAAGTGAATTGGGAAATACATGCAAACATTAAACATAGTAGTGGGATTCCATTCATTTGTGTCACGTGTGTACAGAGCGTCACGTGATATTTACAATTCATTAATAAATCGCGCGATATCAATTACAACAGCAGAAACTTAATCAGGATTTAAAATCGTTTCTTTCTGCACATTTTGATATCAAAGATTAATACATCAAATATAGCTACCTCCTTTCATGCGCCGATCTCCACAGGCAGATTTTTTTCATTTCACATAACAATAATTTACATGTGATTTGATTTCTGGATAATTATTTAATACAGATAATATGGAATGATAGGATTATTCAATTGCATCGGTACGTTAGATTGTACACATGTAGAGAGATGCACGATTACCCCTGCATTTTCCGGCCAATATGTTCAAAGCTGCGCTCAAGTTGAGTACGAAACAATCAAATCATGGGATTTTTGTTTACATACCCTCGCCTTTCAGCGCGAAATTGACAATGAAATGCATCTATTCATTGGTGAAAATGACACAAAGACATAATGTAATTGACGTTGAATATATTTGGCAAACTAGAATAGTGACACTCTTCCCAATCTTGTCAAGAAATCAACATCTTTATCAATTTTCCAGATTAAAGTAAACGCTTCAACACGCTCCATTCTTACGCTTGGTGAATATATGTTTGATGGAAGACTGCTTCAGATTTTCTAATACTTGCTTTTATAAATTTAGTCAGTGTTTGGTGATATATTGATACATTTAGCGCGAGGAGAGGCTCACCCTCTGTACCTTATATAAATGAAATATGTCCACCGATTGCACACATCGTTAGGTAAGTTTGAACGCGACGCAGAAACCCGTGAACATGTGTGCAATCGCATCGGTACAGTTGAGTTAAAGGATATTTGACAGATAGCGAAGATATAAACAGACACATGAAATTCTCTATATTCCGGGCTACTCATGCAAAAAGATAATGCAGGGTCTTCGATATTCTAACGTCCAATGCAATCAAGGGCTGTCACAACTAGGGACACGTCTAGCGGAAATTTTCAAATGAAGACTGCGTTAGAACCGGTGGCTTCCGTATAAGAGTAGAATAAATCAAAGAGTCATCAGTCGCTGCCGAAATTATAAGGATCAGCAAATCCTGTAAATCAGATTAATTATACAAATGAAAAAAACCTTGCCTTACCTGACAGGTAGGGACTAGTGTGTATAAATTGGACAAAGGTGATGATTTCAAATGTAGCCTGAAGACAACCGGATTCTTTGACAGAGTAATTGCCAACAGATGTAAATTCATACAGACGTTTTGAGATTTTTTTTCAAGGAATTGGGGCACTGATTTAAAATTTTTATCATTGAATTTTTCTATTTATTTAATGCCGTTATTTATTTATATACATTTAGTTATTTGTTTATTTATTTATTTGCTTTATTTGTTTTATTTAATCTATTTACATATTTATTTACCAATTCATTTATCTATTTATTAATCTATTTATTTATTTATTTATTTATTTATTCATTTATTTATTCATTTACTGTAAATTCATAATTTCGCGATAATTTATTGTGGTAAATCGATTGTTTTACATCTATTCGCGAGAGAATATTTTCGCGACTTTGCAGGAAAGCGAACGTCATGTGCTGAATAGTGCAAGTTTCTGTATTGACAGAATTTTTAGGAAAACATTTCTTTCGCGAGTAACTGGTCTCGTGTTATTGCGCGAAATAAAAATTCTCGAAAATAAAACAGGATTTACAGAATATGATAAAGGGAATGGTGATGGTTTGCAATGCTTTTCTTCGGGATTCACTTTTCGTTCAAGTTCGGATGTTTTTTATTCTGCTTGATTTTCCAGGCTTTGTATGTGCTTTCATTTAATATCTATGGGCCTTGATTGAACAGTTTTTTGTCCATTGTACTTAAATGTATAACAAAATTATAGATTCACACATAAAACAATTTAGCGATGTTGCATTTCTCTTTTTTTGATCAAATTCAAAATCACAATATTGAAATGATGACATCATTGAAACATTCGAGGATTTCTATCCCGTTCGTTGTGGAATGATTCTAAAGGAGAGCGTGAACGCGTTAAAAGGCCAAAAGAAATATGAAGTGACCCCCAAGTGAGGGTACAGAATAAACACATTCAAAATGCTGACATTCCCATTACGTACCCAATATGACATTTATAGTTTTTTTTTTTATCTGGCTTTTTTTTAGAAAGATAGAACGAAAAAGCAATGAAAAAACAGAAACAATTCTCTTGAAATAGTGATAAAGCTATCAAAAACATTAACTGTGCATGTTAAAGAATATTTAAAGCATACCCCAAACTGGACTGGCGCAATGTTATGTATGTAACACTAACGTCATGTCAGCAATGCGACCCATATCTCAGGATCAATAAGGAAATTCTCAGATTGATTAAAAACATAGCAAATATCTACCCTCTTCGAAAGTATAAGTCTATATAAGTATTAATTTGTAGGTATTAATATAAGGGTTTTATAGAATCACTAATCTATTTTGATTCCTTTGATTTCTGCAACTCTAACTTTGCCTGCTAAATTTAGCAATCACCGATATTGGGACTGGGCACGGTAAAACACGATAATTTATTTAGGTATTGAGTATTTTCTCAACTGCAGATGTTACTGAATTATGATTTGCTGTAAAGCTACAGTTGAAAAAAATTCTCATACATTAGTAAATTCTTTAGTTTTATGGTGCAAATCCCTTTTCCTTTTTCCTTTTTTAGTAGAAGTATTAATTTCCTTGAATCAGCTGGGCAGATCCCCAAGTATTACTGCATCTAGTACTTGCCCCATGAATATTTTCCTTCGCCAATTTAATTTGACTTCAAGCAAACATTTCGTTATAATTTTGATATTGATGATGTATTTGCTGTTTTGCTTTATACAAATGACATCGTATTTTTGTTTTGGTCTGTTTCTGTCCTTGTTAAGATTTACGACAGCATCAAGAAATATTTCTCGTGGAACTTTATTTTGGCTAATAAGCATTTATGTAATTATTCGCGACACAATATTTTCGCGTGGGTGCATATTACTTCAATAGTTAATGTTTAATTTAAGCGAACACTTTATTTTTCTTGGAACCAAGACGAAAATAAAATTCTCGCAGATAAACCCTGATTTACAGTATATGTCTTAACTAACGTACACGTACATATGAAAAGCTGGCAATCTTTATCAGACAGTATTCTAGATGAGTTGTTGTGTTTAATATATCTATATTTAACAGAGTTTTAGGAATATAAGGCAGGCAATGTATTTCTACACACCATAACAAGCTTAGCTGTAGATTACTTATTTTTCTAATAGATTGAGGGGTTTGTAAAATAATTATATATGGTACAGAGTTTGACAGCTTCACTAA
>JACSZP010037687.1:0-14684 GCA_016161895.1 Pinna nobilis | reverse complement strand
ATAAAGCAATCTGGCAAGGATAGATTATTCCAATTGTCAAACGTGATGTTTATGCAATATGTAAATGTTCCAACAAATTTAGACCAATCTTGGACCTAATTTTTATAGCTATCGAGTGAGAGGTGTTATAGTTCTGTTGTAAGCGTAATATCATTTCGATGTGTAGCCACTATCGCCGGTGAAATGATCCCTGTATCTTCTGCCCTTCGGATGATACTATGCAAACCGACTCTCGGTACCGCTGTTGACATCAACACGTTCAATAATCATTTGGGCCAAGTATAGGTCAAATTTGTAACTCATTGTTGATAGTCGTTGTATCATATAAATGATATGACAATAAGATCTTTATGTATGGGATAGAATCCTGTAATGCACTGTTTATATTGCATTGACTCGGATAACAGCGATAACTAGACTCACTCGTTTACTCTTTTCATCTACCATTCTACCATGTATGGAAAGATGAATTTAAATAAAACAAAGTAAAACAGTATAGGTTTTAAAAGTGCAGATTTGGAAGCGGTTGTAAAGACCATTTCACTTATGAACCCGCATAGCTAATAATACATGAAGAAGCATTAGTACTCTTGTACATATTAACCAGACTCTCTCGCCTTAAACTAAGTGGCGTTAGCTAGATATGCGTCAGATGTAAAATGCTTTAGAACATTGTCCTTGTGATTCAGTAACGAGATACGAAAAATTGCAGAAAAGCGATTGTTTTTTTTTAGTAATGTTTACTTCAATATTTATTTATTACAGTCCAGTCTCATTAATCGATACGACAATCATTTAGACGCTTCACCTTCCGGATGAAATTTCCTAGGTGCATACACGCATTTTTAAATTGCATATGTCATTATAAAAGATATGTTTCAGTAATCAGAGCGTTTCATTCATCCGAACAATTTGCAAGGAGCAAAAATGTCCCAATTAAAAAGTCTCAGTTGTGTGCAATTAATGAATTTTTGCATTCCAGAAAGGGATTTCAAGCGAGAAGGAATTTTGTCAACAAAGTTTGAAGTTACGGCAGTATGGTGTGTTGGTATCTTGAAGGTAGGCACAATATTGCAATAATCTTCAATTTAAAGAAGGCATTTATTACATTTATTATTCTTGAAATTGAAATGTATTGCTATCCTAACGTAAATCTGTTCATAGTTTAATTTGTTTTTGTACATTTAATATCAAATTGATGCAAGTATTTAAGACGAATGTTTTTATTAGACAGTTGTGATGACACTTTTTATTTAACAGACATATACAAAGAAAACCCCACCAAAAAAGAACTTTATAAATAAATATTAACAAATCAGTCGTGTTAAATTATACACTTAACACCTCACATCAAAGACGTTGTTTCTACCACAGCGGTCACAGGTAATTTATCCACCAAAAAAAAGAATATCAGTAGGTTATACAGAAAAGAAACTTATGTTAGTATCACATGGGAAGGTTATTTACTTACAAACATTTTAGTCATCTCTAAGAGGAAACAATAAGAAGAGAGAAGCAGAGATAATGTTGTATTCAATATTTATTTTACAGCGGATTTGGTTTGTAAACCCATAAAACTGGTAAATTTTCACATTGATGTAGATTCAACGAGGAAACAAGCCTGCGTATTGACCGGGTAAGGAACTTGTCCACAAGCGAGTGTGCTATGTAATATATTCATGAAGCAAAAACAACCTCCATGTTATAAGATAAATAATAAATATACAGTTTATATCAAATATTCAAAAGTAAGCTTTCAGAATCGGTTTCAGAAACCAGAAATGGTTTTGAAAAAAGCAAAACCAAGAAAAAAAAATACAAACAACCAAAACAAAAACGAATATACCATTGAGAAAACAAGAAGAGTAAAAAAAAGATAAGGCATTCAAGTAATTAATAATCAGACTTTACTGCCATAAAAAAATCAACAAAAGCTTGGTGTGAGACATTAGTAAAAGGTTTTATGAGCTAAAGAGAATAACCCTTACCATTCAGCAATAGAATCCAATGATTATATAGTGATGATAAATTCAAAACTTGGGTGAACTACTCTTTGCACAACGAGATATAAAAAGTGCAAAATATCCACAATTCAAACAAGAGATGTTTTATTTTTATATATCAAATATAAACATTCATATCAATTTGCGTTCCAGCCGGGGATCTATCGAAAAGGATGAATTACATGACAGAGCCAAAGATTGTAACAACATGCTGCAAAGGGATTCCACAGGTAGGCCAATTTTTTGTATTGTGAACAGTCTTTTTATTAATACCACCTAAAACGTATACATTTTATCCATAAAATAAACAAATCCTCTATGAAGTGCAAAAGCACTCGTAATTTCTCGACTTCCCTTGTTAATTTGCCCTTCAACATGTATAAAGTACATTTATTCTCATAACACCAGTCCGCAAAAATCGTGAAATAAAATCACAACTGATGTTCTGTGCAAATAGAGAATTTCACAGCATGCCATTATCAATGATAGAACATTGTTCAAGTTTGCACTTGAAATATAATAATATCAGTTAAAGATATTGTCAGCTGGACTTCTTGAATACCTGCGAACGAAAAAGAGCTATTCAAATTACAACAAAACCCAGGGAAGGGCAACAAAATGCCTGTACTCGGCACTTATGGCCGTAGAGCGATGTGAGTTTATTTACGTGACAACACCAACTGCTACACGGACGGGACTTCGGTTTTAACGGTCCAATCCGAAACAAAGAGACAGCCCTTTATACCTTGATTCTGACTCGAACCCCGGAAATCACGATCAGAAGACGAACACGCTAACCACTAAGCCACGGCGGCCTCCTTTACATTATATAATATTCATTTTGGATAAAAATAAGAGTAATATTGAAACAAAAGCTAGACATTGTAGTCTGAACCCCCCAATTTAAATGCGAATACTCCACTTAAGTCGCCACATATAATTCATCAACAAAAACAAATATCTGAAGGATAGTCAATAGGGACTTGGTGTTAGTATCTGATGTCAGGTTTTTAAACTTACTAACACATTTAATCAACTTTAGGTGGAACGTTGAGCATCTTCAGGGAAAAGATAAAGATAATAAGGTATTCAGTATGATCTGATTCACAAACTACGCTGATTATTGGTTTCGTTTACGTAGTCTTGACGTAATTATGAGGTTCAATTCACAATTTCAGATGTATGGTCATATGTGGCTGAACGCGAAGTTAATTCCTCATAAATATTGATATAAGAACTTTTTAGCCTTTAAATTGCCAAAAGTTTTAAGCACACGTCGTTAGATTTTTCCAACATTTGTAAAGTAAAAAAAAATTAACAGACGTTTCCATTTTGCACAAAATTGTATATGCGGATGTCTTTCTAGAAGGAATTAAGCGAAAAAATAATTTGTTTTATAGCGTATTTGTCTAAAGAATATATCGTTTGTATTATTTCTTTCACAGGTAGGGATGATGCAGTAACAGCTGCGAAGAGAATATTAATGATGAGTAATTTTGGTTAACTGCGGATTGAATAGAATGATTTTTTAAATTTTTCAGGTGCTTTTGCAGAAGACTTCAATGGATGGTTCTGGTAAGGATCTTGTTCAAAAGAGGGCTCGGCTAATAGTGCAATCATAAAGAAACACTGCGTACAGTATTTGCAAATGTCACTTTCTTTATATGATATATTGCCTCTAGTCTATGTTTAAGGAGTGCTTGAAAAGAATAACAAATTTGGGAAAAGGAAAAACAAATAAGAAAAGGGGAGGGATGGCAAAAAACAAAAACAAAACAAAACACAAAAGAAATAATTTAAAAAAAAAAACGTCAAAAGTAGAAAACTGTCTGTTGTGTAAACAACCAGGAAAGGATATCATGTACTTCTATATGCAGTAATCATACTTCTATACCTTAAACGAATAAATATAAACTGGATGTGAGTCGCTGATGAGGAACTTTCTGAGTTAAAGGGAATTGCCCTTACTATTCAGCAAGGTAGTTAACATTATAATAGAGTGTTGATAAATTCTTAAATGCATCAGTTAAATAAACTCTCCTTGTGCATTCCTTTAGATTTTTACGAAACTCGCAGAGTGTATGTTGAACAATTGCAATTGCTGTGAAAAACGAACTAGGGACGCTGACTCCTTCCGGACACCTGGTCCCATCAAATTTGAGATTTGCCAGTGGTATCTACGTTGAGCCAGTTATTATTTTTCAATGTGTCATGTTTGTTAAGACCTGAGTCTGCTCGTTACTTCTGCAATTTTATTTCAACGACTTCAAAAAAGTGCAAAATGATAATTATTATAACAACAAATGCATTTACTAAAACAAAAGAAATATATACATAAAAAGGGAATTTTCCTTCCAGCGAGATTGACAACCCGTTGGACGTAGTAAGGAAGAGAATGGGCGGTGTTATCTATATGGTGAGAATGCACACGACAGGTAGGCCAAATCTTTTTAATTGTGTACAATTTTATTTCTAAAATGCTTATTCCCCCTAAACATTCCGCTCTTCGTCATTAATTAAGACAAATGTTTTATAAAATGCAAGGGCACGCGTCATTGCTCGCTTTTGCTCGTTTATTAGCACTTCATTCTTCACAAAATACAATCATTCTGGTAATACCAGTGCACTAAAATCATCATATCACATTTTTAGCTTCTGATTATATGTTTAGGTAATGGACTCTTCCACTCATATAGGTAGCCATATACCTAGCATGTGATGCTACATGTCATACCAAACAGCGATACAGCCAGGAGCAAGGGAAACTAAAATTACAATGCCATTGAAATATGCGCTTAAATGGTACTCAATTAATGTCATAATATAATTTTGTAAGCTGGGTTACTTGAATGGATAGCCTATTTGTGTTTTTATGGACAACATTATCTCAAGAACTACTAGTCATGAGAAAATAATAGACCCTTCCTATCAAAGACGTCTTGTCTACCACAACTGCCACAAATAATAGATTGATCAAAAAGGTTTTGATAAGTTATTCAATTTAACTCCGATATAAGTATCAGATTGTCTCAATATCATATTTGCTGACACTTTAGGTCAACTCCTATTTCAAAATTTTAGTATCTGCAAGGACAGAAGAAATAATAATATAGTATTAAGGAAATTTTGGTTAAAAACTTTGCCTTGTGTTCTTGTAAGCTATTCAACTTGGATAACTCTTCAACAGGTTCAGATGATACAGACAAGATCTCGCAATGGTAAGTATTAAGCTGTTTAGATTGCACATTATGAAATAAATTAATTGAATTAAAAACATTTCACATTCCAGTTTATATGTCATTTCTTCTTCAATTTTTATCTACTTTAATTAACATTTGCTCAGACTACCCCACGTTTAAAGAATCGGCATAATATGGGTGGTCCAGTGGTGAGAATTTTTTTTTAAAGAGCGATCCCTTATCATTAAACAAGAAACTTCGGAGATGACAGAGTAATGACAAAGTTTGAAATTATTGAATTCGACTTGACTGCTATGGCGTTCTCATTTAAAAAATGGAACATATAAATTGCGAGTTTTTAATTGGTATATCAACAAAATTACTTACTTATACTTGTACATATCTAATATATACGTTAATGTCGTTTGCGTTCCAGCGGCAAACGTAACCAAAGTGAGGGAGTATTGTACATCATTCTGGTAATAATCTCGAAAGGTAGGTCAATGTTTTTCTTATTTATTTAAATTTAATTTTTTATCTAAAACATTGTAAATGATCTTTTCTAAACATAGTTACAAACGAAAAACGGGAAAGTCAGTTGTTTGATAAATGTGGTGACTGCAGCTTCACCATCATTAATTCTCCATGTTGATGTTTCAATTGCACATCAAAACGTGTAGTTCAACCAGTCATTGTGTCGAATGGTGTCTAACATGGTTCATATTATTCGACCGTTTTTGACAAATTTGTGTCAATAAGAAGCATGACATCGTAATTATAATGACATCTATCTAAGAATCTATTCGCTTAATTTGATCAGACAACCTTCTATGGTTGACATTTCCAATTGTAAGTGAAGCGGAAAACAATTAATTATTATAATTATAATAATATTTATAATATAATAAGTACAATAGTATAAATGTAAAATAGCCGATTATACAATTTGGTTAATGTGCTACCGAATAAAAGGTAAAGACAACGAACAGTGGTCGATCTCATCATCCCTACAAACATTTGCAAAATAAGAAATGAGCAGAAGTGGACACCTGTATACGCCTGAGAGTGGATCAGGTGCCTAGGAGGAGTTGACCGGTCACATCCGCCGTAAGCCCTATATTTTGATCAGGTAAACGGAGAAATCCGTAGTCAAAATCAGTATGTAAAGAACGGTCTAACAATGGCTATATAACATGTCAGACAGCATTCGACCCAATGACAGGTCGTCTCGGCAACCAGATCATTGTTCCGGAACCACTGTTACATCAACTTCTTTATTGGTAGCCTACCTCGATTTAACAACTGGTCATATGCTGCACAAGCTCTATCGTATCAAAACAGTTGAGGGACATAAACCCCATATCCAGGTGAGGATGGAATATTGCTACATACATATGGGAAATTGACAATGGTGAATCTAAAGTGATTAAGGGACCAAAAAACTGTTATTAGGAAATAAAACTATTTCTTTGCTTCTGTGATACCACTCAAAACGCCTTAAAAGTTAAAGACATTATCTGTAATTCACATTTTGGAAACAAACACACACACACACACACACACACACACACACACACACGCACGCACGCACGCACGCACGCACGCACACACACACACACACACACTGTTAAAATGCTTCGATAATCCGGATGTTTGCGTTTCGGATCGGACGGTCATATTTTAGAACTAACGTTCAGAACCAATGTGGATATGGCTCGCTAGTCCGGACAACATTTGGCAGGCGCTTGTGATTGATGTTGTTTTTACAACATGCTGAACAAAACAATAAGATAGACAAATATTAAACTGTGCGTGTAATTAATTGTTAATGAGATGGTTGACAATTGCCACCTTAAATTGATCCGTTGGAACATTCAGTAGTAATCATGGGTTTGGATAAGGATAAGGAGGTGCTTGTTCTAGATAAAAGTGGAAATTGATCATACGCGGTTTACTCTGTTCCTTCTCCATGGCTTAAATAGGGGCGATGATCTACAGACCTACATTCGATCTCTTAAAAAATAATTGATATCTAGTTGTAGCAAATTTAGTGATTATTCTTTATCTTCGATCATTTTTTTTCCTTTCCTCATAATTCCTTTTCATTTGAAAGTTTCAAAAGCATTTAATTTCTTCCTGTTTATTTTCATTTATATCTCTTTTTTATTTAACGATAAACTTTTGCACCGTAGAATAGAATTATTATGTAAAGTGACCATACATCCAGGGGAAGTAACTATTGGCGCTTGATCAGGTAGTCAAGACGATTCGTTGATTGAATGGCACGGGGTCGAATAAGTCCGGACTAACGAGGCATCACTATATGTGTGTGTAACGTTTTTTTTCTTCGGAATCCGACACTTATCATTTTTCTTCCATAGGTTTGATTGGTAGAGGAACCTTTTCCAAAAGGTAAGAATCATTTTTTTCAAAAGGCTTTCTTCAAATAAAATAGTAAGCTTCCGTGCCCGAATGGTAAGGTCATTGCGCCTTAAATCATTTAGTCTATTACCTTTTATCAGCGCGGGTTCGAGTCTGAGAGGAATCTTAGCGTAATTTGTGAGAACATTTTCCAGTGAACTTTCCGAAAAACCTTTTCTGCTAAAATGCCATCTCTTTTTCATATCCGGCTGTTGTGATTATATTATTGAAATGAACGATCTTAAATTTTCAAGAGCATTACTGATTGCATAGGGGGGGGGGGGTCATTATATTTTATATCAGGTATCAGGTATATGTTGCATACAGACATTGCAAAGATGTGTAGCTCATTCATAGCGTATCTTCTACCTTTATGGCCAACGATATTAACAACTAATATCGAAATGAGACTAAAGCTTGTATCATGAACGAATATTCGTTACTATGTGAAAACGCATCTATATAGAACTACTTTCTGCATGTTAAATGTCAAAGTAAGTTGAAGAATATTATCTTTTCTCATATTTTGTTTGTTTACAATTATACGTATGCGATGCCTTTAAACAAACTGTGGTACTTGTCACTTCACCCGTGACAGATATATCGAGAAAAAGGGCTCAAATGAGCGTTAAGTCTTCTAGACTAAAATTTGTTTAGATGTTTAACTAAATTTGATCTCCCAGGGACTCTCATATTCTTTATTGATCTATTAAACTTGATTAAAATCGCTTAAAAGTGGAACTGAGTTAACGAAACAAATTTCGTAGAACCGACTCAGCTCTTTTTGAGATACCGTACCAGACAGTAAAGAATCTTTTCACCGTAAAGGGTCTATTTAAGCGATTTTTGATGTTGATGTTTGTCTTCAGGGTTTCAGGTTTAGGGTTCTGGAACCTTATTTTTATTCTTATCATCACCAAAATCTATATAATAAAGGGCGATCGATCCATGAGTTTTGTATGACTTTCGCCGATTTGTTACCGAGTCACAATCGCAAAACAAACTTTACAAAAAATATTACCTTTTAGTTATTGTTCATTATATCGTAACCGATATATTCGAAAGGAGCTACCCCCGGTTTTTTTGTTTTTAGTACTTTTATTATTTCGTATGATCAGCTCTAAATTATCAGGGAGGAGCAAACAGGTGGTCTATAATTTTGTTCAGGTTTGGGTGAAAATGATAAAAAAAAAATTCACCGGAAACGTGGGACATTTGACCGAACAATTTGTAGAAATGTTTCAGTTTCACCCCTTATGTCTCAAAGCGCATCGGTTTTTTGAAGACCCCTATACATACTGATTATCAGAGCTACGTCTTAAAAGCATTTTGCAAACATATAACTTCTGTAAAATAAAAATTCGTTAAAGAGGCTTGGACCCGCAATTATGCTCTTAAGGATCAGGGAACGCTCAAGGTCACTTGGCACATATAAAAATTAAGATGACACAACTGTAATAAGTACTGAGTCCAAACTGAGGGGAACATAATCAAAACAAAGGGATGTGGTGAGGTTAATGCGGTCCAAAAAGTAATGCTTTGAATGTTTTCAACTTGATCAAGTGGATAGAATCTGTATTTCAATTGTGTTTTTCATAAGAATAAGCAAATGATCAAATATCTATCTAACAGCGTAATGCAGTGTTTCTCCTCATATGCCACGTTTTCGAAAAGCTGTAAAAATAGCACCGATAAAATAAGGGACACAATACCAAGTTTGAGATTGCAACATGCATAAAGTGAACGAATAAGCATATTTTAATACTATGTGCCATTCAAAAGAAAAATATTTGATCATAATAATATTATAACGATAATAATAATAATAATAATAATAATAATAATAATAATAATAATAATGATAAGTTTAGTAGAATGACGTAAATTGAGAAGTACTCAAGGGAAACCTAGAATTTCAAAGTCTGTTTGTTGTCGTTTTGAACTTTTCTCTGCTTGGTGTTACAGTCTTTGATTCATTTGAACGTGTCTAGCGTACAATGAGTATAAAAACCCCATTAAGAACCAGGGCGGAGACACTGTGCCTTCCTGTAGTTATTAATAAGACGTTCTCCCCTCAAATAAGTCGACACTAGCAGGGTATGAGCCAGTGGTAAAATTATTTCAGATATAAAAAGAAATAACCTTACAATGCAGCAATAAGGTTGAAAGATAATGGTGTAGTGATAGATTCCGAAAGGCTTCGTGTAGACTGGATTATCAATACGTATTCAATCGAAAATTGAAATAAAAAAATGCAAACTTTTGAGAGTAACACAACAAAATGATCTACTTTTACATGTGGTATATAAATTTGAAGTATTTATATGACTGGGAAATCAGTTAGCCCTCGTGTCACGTTAACGTTGTCCATGTCGGGGCTGCCAAGACATGGCCAAAGTTAACTTGATACTCAGGTTAGTGGACTTCTCAATATCACCACCAGGCAATGAAGATAGGTTATATTAATCATTTTGACGTTTGATTAGTCTTGCAATCGGAAATTTATTAATCGAAAGTAACAGATTGAAATGACATAAAAAAATAATGAACATTTATAAGAACTTGTTTATACTACATGCATTGCGTAAATAATGCAAATAAAAAGTTGATTGATTGAAAAGAAGAGATAGAAATAGAACGTAATCATTATTCAGATCATTTGTGTTGAAAAAAAACATGATTAACCCTTTCATTATGTAATGTCATCTTTTCACAGGAAAGCTTTATTGCTTGGAATGGCAGTCCTGGCTTCGCGATTCTGCTCAATACGCGCAGACACAGATTTTATCCCTATTCGAGCAAACTCAAACTTTTGTAACATCGACTATTCCAAGCTACCCAACAAATGTGGCTCGGACGTGACATATGCAATTCATTGCGTATACGATAGCGATGGTCAACTCGGAATATGCTGTACTGAGAGATTGTGGATACCGAAAGGTATTACTTTTGTTCAATTTCAGACATATAATATGATGGAAGGTTTTCTGTCTTGATACCAATTCTTACCTTTCCAATCATAAAATATGATTGTATCTAGGTATACTATGACTTCTGCTTTAGAACGAATATGTAGTATCATAGTAAGTCCTAAATAAACATTTAATCAATAACTACATTCTCAACTGTGTATGCTTAGTCATGACATTGCAGCATGTAAACTGTATGTTTCAAAATTATTTTATTCGAATCATATTAGCGTAAGTTGTAAATGTGAAACGCATTCTTATCGTTTGCCATCCAAGTTTGTTTTTAATTAAACCAATTGACGTTGGGCTCGTGTAAATAAAACACAAAATATGTTATATTGTATATAATAAACTAAAAGCTGAACAATAATCGCTTACTTTTGCGCATCAAAAAGAATACTTTATATCCTTACAGTGTCTTTTTCTACTCAATCTTTTTTAGGAAATTGTCCATTTTTTTCGAAAGCTTTCGGCGTACTCGACTATCAACCATGCTTTGCGGAAGCCTGTCCGAATGACAAAGACTGGTATATGTCCGATGAGGCGTCTATGTGTAAGATTATTAAACTCATCGATTTCTCGTGGAATATTCAAATGAAGATATAGCGAAATTGCACTTTTTGAGCTCAATATTCTTTTAGCGAGCAGTTATGATGTTTGAAGGGCAAGCACTTTATTTTGTCTCTTTCTGACACGTAGCTAAAATCTCAGTCTATCTGCTTCATGGATTTATTTGGCATTTTATTTCTAATAAGATAATTAGTGCATCAAATATTTATCCATGTTAACTTGTTGCTGAACCGAAAATGAAATGTCCGTTTTATCATAAAATTGATTTAGGACGTTTGTAAACACATTGGGTTGTTAAGACTACATTGAATTAAGCATCTATATAACATGTTTGACACATTGTCTTTCGTAAAAATATCTAAGCGGCACATGGAGCTGGAACTTTCTCGAATTCGAACAAAATAAACAAGTGTTTATGTATTCGATATTCCAAAAACACAGGATAGACTAGAATTTGAAAGTCACTGTATGTGGTTTATGTTGGGTGCTAAACATGCTAAGGTATTGTTGAGACATTGTTAAATCAAACTTCTACAAATGGTCTTACATGGTACAATTTCTTACATCGAATTATATGGTTACAAAATGCCTCCCCTCTGCATCATCCCTGACATACTGTTCTGCTTTTATTGCAAATATTTTTTAACTTTCACTGAAGATATATCTTTGTGTCGTAAATAAATATTAACTTAAGTCTGTATTCACAATGCCAATGGGTTTTTCAGTGTAGCCTGGATGTGCTCAAATATATTTGAAACATAAACTGTGTATTTACTCTATATACAATTTGCAAAATATGTTTGTATCAAAGGTTTTATTGTTAAACGCGTACAAATTTTCTAAAAAAACATCATATCCATCTCTTAACATTGGTTTAGCAAAATGTTCCACTGATTCATTTTTTTCAGATCCAGGATGCCTGAGTAACAATTTTACCTCAGTCACAATGTATGTGTACTTTCATTTTTACCTTATACAAGCATTGGGGGTTGTCGCAAGAATTGGTTATAGTGATAACATTTATAGCCGGTTCTGTTTATGTTCTCAGTAGTCCTCCAGAGTCTGCCCATAAGTCAAGAAAACCGGGAACAAAGATATTTCATGATCTGAAATTATTAAGTTATTGACATCTTGTACAAGTGCTTTCACTACGTTTTTTGTTTTCTAATGCTATAATTTTTCTCATATAGCTTAAAAGGAATGACACAACTGCAACTTTAATAGGATCTGCGAAACTTATTAATGTAAAATAAATGCCAGAACAATAATCAATCAGTTTCATATTGCCCATAATATTGTTTTGATTTACAAATATTCGTATACCAAGCAAACATATATCATAATGAATTTATGTTGTCACTTTTTAATTTTTTTTTATAATTTGGTCTTGTTTCTATTTGATCGACTTATCCTTACTTGTTTCACGCATATTTTGAAAGAAAAAAACAACTTTATCAATGCAATGAAAATTTAAATGATTACTGACCCGATATGTTTTCTACTTAGGTAAAATATACATACCAAAACATTTTTTTTCCAGTGCATAAATACAATATTATTGTCACGTTAAAAAAAACATCAATCATTTTTATACAAAGGTCAATTGTATCAAAGACGACTGAAAACATTTTGGCATTATCTTTATTACAAAAACGTGTCAGAAAAACTTCTAAATGTTGTAATAAATGACAGTCGTAATGAAAAGAAATTTGGCAGTTTTAGAATATATGAACAGTACTAAATGATTAATATAGAGAGACTTACAATTAAAAAAGCGCAAAGGATGGACCGACTACCTGTTCAAGGCGCAAGGCAATAAGTTAAAGAAACGGCCTTCAGTTCAGTTTTTTGTTGTTGTTGCGTTGTTGTTTAACGTCCCACTCAAGAATATTTCACTCATACGGAGACGTCACCGTGTGCCGATGAAGGGCGACAAATGTTGCCTGTCCTCGGCACTGCTGGCCGTAGAGCAGGGAGGTTTCTTTAACGTGCCGACACCTACTGTGACACGGGACCTCAGTTTTTACTGTCTCATCCGAAAGACAGGGACGGCAAACCGCGGAGTGGCGCTGTAGGAATCGAACCCCTGACCCCTCGGCTCGAAGTCGAACACGCTAACCAGTTTCTTTAAATCACCGACTTTATGAAGTCCAGAATATAATGACCTACACAGGAATTCTATATGATATGTATAGAATTTTTGCCTATGATAATGATTACGTAAAATTGTACTATTTATGTACAATTCTTATTGGTGTCCTTGATATTTTGATATTGCCAATAGCATCTTTATCTAGAAATATTTGATAAATTTAATTGAATGAAATATCTTTATATTTTTTAAAAGGGAGATATTGGTGACCGAGACCACAACGCACACGAGACAAAGGTAATGACAATGAATTATACATAGAAGTCAATATATCACCTGGGGAATTTCAAAACTACAACTCATAATAACCAGCATTGCAATGTGTTATAAGACAATGCTATGCCATATGCTGAAAGTTAGTTTTTTTTATTAGGATGGAGGTTGTTGTTGTTTCTTTGTTTAATTAGCGACAGGATCCCATGAACTTACAGTAATCACTTCATTTAATGCTGTTGCTGACGAAGAAGCAACATAGCAAAGTACGTATTATAACTAAAATAATATCATCACTTCCAAGGCTTTACGATCGGCATAATGACTTGCTTGACTGTTATTGAATATTGGTGTTACAAATGATGAGGATAAATTCCTTTTCTCTTACACCTAATTTCGTCCTTACTTTGCTGTTTTAAGAGATTTACAAGATGAACAGTATTCCTCGATTTGAAACATTGGCGACAAGACGGTTGCATACTTGGAGCGGAAAATATTAATCTTTCGAGAACGCCTAGACTCACCCTCGGTGCTGGTGTTGTTCGTGTAATTCTCTTTTCTGTTGTATGTGTTGTGCTGAAAACTTTTTTTGTTTTGTTTACTATTTGAGTTTTGTCATTATAGAAAATATATTTGTCCCTTCAGAGAAATTTCCAATATCCCAATTTTTAACTATTTGCTGTTCATGGCAAGAAGCAGAATATTCACGCATTTGTTTTGCTTTTTCTCAATCCATTGTACATTGCATTTTTAATGGAGTCTTGTGTTTGGAAAGGTAGAGAGACAAATAGATACATGGGCCGATAGAAAGACAGGTATAAGATATATATATATATATATTATTCGGTTGTCTTTCTATCCGTCCTTAGATTTGTTTGTGCATCTATTTTTGAAATATTTCCATTTTATAAAATGAAATCGGACAGCGATACGTTATGAGAAACAAAAGAGAAAAACGTTATAAAGAAGTTTAAACCCATATTGAACGGACGATAATCTAATACTGTTCATTAATTGATTTAATAACGTTACTCTGGTACATAATATTATACCTATTACGATTATCTCCCATTGAACAAATAAGTAACGTCACACTGACGTCACTGTTAGTTACTGTTACTGTTCACTTGAAGATTGTCGAAAGACATGAAAGTACTAGTGAATACAACGTCTGAAA